>CM023451.1:55511764-55731764 GCA_013339765.2 Haemaphysalis longicornis | reverse complement strand
ATCCGAAGTTTTAAGGGCTGTCATCGACGCCTTTGCGCAAATATTCTCACAGAGAAAGAAAATAAGAAGGCCGATGAAATCTGGTATGCCTACTGCACAAACAAAACATCGGTCGTTTCTTTGCTGTTGAGAGGAGGTCGTTAAAAAGGCAAAAAAAAAACTAACGGCTACAATGAAAGCTGACAGCGGAACTTTAATTACGCTTACTTGTTCATATCTGCTAAAAAACGAAACAGCAATGACACTAGGCAAGAAGACGCTAACAGTAAGAAAATGTACGTTGCACGTTTGTTCTGCCTGCTTTGCGGGGAGAGCGACCGATGACTCCTAGGCACGTACGCGGCGCTTCAATGGTGCATGTTTCTCGGAAGGTGCCACACAAGACCAGCGAGCAGAATGATTTTCATGTCATTATGCATTAGCGTCACCGACAGAGTGTGTCTTTCCAGGTCGATGAGCGAAGAAGGAGTAAAATATAACTACAGGGTGTCTTCATCCCATGCCCCTGCAGTGTAAAGCGAAGAGCCTAGACGAGTAGGCACATCCAGCTGTGTCTCCATGCTGACACCCGGATGCTCGCTTCGATGCTGCACGGTAACACGTCTATGGCTTAAGGGGCTTGGTTAGAAGCTTCGAGTTTTTTTTTATTAAAAGCTTCAAGCTGTTACAAAGGGTATCACACACGTTTACTTTTTGTGACGTGTTTCTTGCGTCACATTTAGCGAAGTTACGAGAGAAGTGGTAGTCGTTAATTACGTTGAGCTTCTGGCTAACCGCAAGCGCTACTGTCAGAAGCACGGCAGTTTTTGACTTGCCTGAAAAGCTAGAACGCGGAAGCATGCAAAAAATGGTTTTAAGGTAACTAAAGCAAGCTTTTATTGAGTGTAGGCTCTCCATAATCTCAATGGCAACCTGCTTGATTTTAACTAAGAGCAAAAAGTCCGCGTCATCCGACGGCATGAAGACTTGCCTCAAAAGGGCGCGCTTTCTCCCCTGACATTCTGACGCGATGTTCCTTGCGTATATGTCTCCGTTGCTTGTTTTGATTCACCGACATGCTCCGCTGCTTTTAGTAGGCGCTAGGAAATAACGTGAATACAGAAGTACAGAAGTAAACTTTGAATCCTACGAGCAAACGTCAGCAAATTACACGGTTGTAAATTAGGATATCAAAATTATTTAGAGCTTGTTTAGAACCTTGTAATTGGAAGCGGGAACCCTTGTGGAACATGCTGTTCATTTTTCAAGATTGTCAGCACTTGACGAGCCGCCTTTACAGCACCCTTCGAAGGTCTCTGCTCTCACTGACATCACCAGAATTACCCAATTTGCCACCGTCGGTATGTTCCCCACTTAGGCCTTTCCCATCGCACGAGCCACCGTGGCCTACGCTGACCCTGGCGTCGTTGCTTCAATTTCCCGGCACACGGTGCGCCGCCCTTTCGTAGAGCCCTACTCCAACCCTATTTCTGCACTTCTGGTTTCCTTTCACAGCGCACCCGCCGCGGTGGCCCTGTAGCTAAGCCGTTGCGCTGCTGAGCACGAGGTCGCGGGTTCGATTCCCGGCGCGGCGGCCGCTTTTCTGATGGAGGCGAAAAGCAAAAACGCCCGTGTGTACGAGATTTCGGCGCACGCTAAAGATCGCCAGGTGGTCAAAATTAATACGGATTCCCTTCACTACGGCGCGCCCCATCGTCTGCGTTGCGTCGGCGCGTTAAACCCTACAATCAATCAATCTTTCACAGCGCGCAATTCCCGGGTCGCGCCTCGATATCCGATTTTTTGTGTCATTGTGTGTAACTCAAAACATTTTACGGGTGCCCTTCGGGTGCATTGAAACAAAGAAGTCTGAAGTAGGTTTCCGCCGCAAGACTCCCTAACGCATTGCCCTAGAGGCTGGAATGACAGCTTTGAAGATTTTGTACATCTATACTTATGTTCAATACAGCGCAATTCATGCCCTATAAATATTTACGTGAAATAAGAAGGTTGGTATGTGACGAAGCCAGCTTTACTAATGGAATCGCGTCTCTGTATGCAAAAGCGATAGCAGTAGCTCTACTTAAAAGTGCATTTCAAAATTTATGGATATGCTAAAATCTAAGCGTTTTGCGCGTTAGGTTAATGTGATAGTAATACTGCTAATCGCTTTTTGTGGTATTTCGAAGCCGTCTTTTGAAGTAACAAGGGTATCTTTTGCCCACGAACAGAAAACGCCTATTGGGAGAACAACCTTGTACTGTCCGCATTTCTGCCCGCCAAGCCACTACAGTGCGAATCAGTGCAACCTTCTCTTAGTTAATATGCTATGCGCGAAAATTGTGCCTGAAGAAAAAATACCGAATTTAAAATGAAGAACAATCACATATCAGAGCCTAGAAATGAAGAATACCAGGAAATTTCTTAAGACTGCGAAACAGGCAAGTTTGTTTGCATTTTTTGTAGTATTTGGGGGAGCACGTACGCTCCCACACAAGAAATAAGGTAATGCGCCCAGGTGAATTGAAATGCGTAATTTGTTTTGCGCAGTAAAAAGCTTTGTTAGAGTATTATCCCTTTTCACAAAATTGGCGAACGCAGTCAGTACACATTACCAAACGTTTTTTTGCTTGATTATTTCTGCATGCCTTTGCCGTAGTAAATGTCCAGTATTTTCCTGATGTAGTTCAAACTCCCTACTACAAAACGAATTTTGGAAAGCCGTGCGTTACAAATTAATTGGTTATACTTTTCACTTGTGTTGGAAACAATAGCTTCTGCATCTATAGCTTGCGTTCGTAGCATGACACTACTCATGCTGCGTGTAAATTTTTTTGGCAATTTAAATATGTCTAGTTAGGGAAGTCTGTTGCTTGCGAAAGAGGGAAAAGAAAGGGGCACAAGTATGGTGTCGGAATCTGAAGTAACTATTCTTCATTCCTCAACTCCCTGTAGCTGCCGGTAATTGTAATCCGAAATTCTCCGAAAATCTAGCTCCGCACGTACTGCTTTACGACGCTAAATATCTCATCCGAAATTCAAATTGCGCGCGAGCCTTGCGCCCGCCCACAAGACGCACGCGAGCATTGTGAACGCAGAAAATGTAGACGTAACTGAGCAAACTTTGACTGCAATGAACAAAGGAGACACGAGAAAATACGAAAAGTTGGTGAGCGTTGATAGCAGACCCAGCTACCCCGTAATGGTAGCTAAAGTCGTTGAAAGACTCTTGCAGCGAAGCAAGGAGATAGATGGCCAACATTCTTTTGACACATAGACCCAAAAATCACGGCCAGCAAAAGGCCACCCGCTTCGCAGTGAAAAAACTGCAGAAACTCTCAAGTGGCAATAGTCGGGTCCATACATAAGCCGATCTGCCACGCACTCAGCTCCTATACCGTCGCACTTACTCCTTTACCCCGGTGCACCGTTTGAAAGACATATCGAGGCTATAGAAGCTATCCGATACGAAAGTATAATCGTTCTGCGGCCTTATATAAATAGTTCTAAAATATCTCACGTATCTGTATGGTGCACTTTAAAGCAAGCCTTCTATGTCGGTTTCAACAGTGTATACAATTGCAGTGTTGCGAAACATTTTTGAGGGATAGATAAGCAGGTAATTATCAATGTATGACGATATCATGGCTGAATATACAAAGATACAAAAGACCCCACTTCCTTCAAAGGAGAGGTTGACATCAATCTCTGTCACGTCAGCTTCGCTACTATACAGAGATGCATTGAATAAAATACATTGTTAAGAACATATTACCCGTCGTACAAAGGTGTCAGGGATTAGGCCTCCTTATTATAAGTATATGCCGGAAAATTCTGGCTTAGAGGGCGTTACAGGCAGACAGGTGGGTTTTCTGGTTGAAGCTACATACACATGATTCGGCATTTAGAAGCGACCGTGTCACGTTTGACGCCGTTGCATGGCTGTTCCCAGAAGTTGATCGCAATATAAACCTACTGTTCAAGCAAGCCCCGCAGACCGGCCTACTTTGTATGGCCTCTGTCCTTTCTCGGGTTACTGACATTTCATGCAGGATATTTTGGAAAGCCCATTCGGTCGAAACAAAGGTCTAGACGTTGTACAGTTGATGTAAACAAATGCTTTTGCACTGATTCGCTGGTTAGTCCTCCGCAACTCCAGGTTTCGTGTTGCGCGGGCTCTCTGCTGTAACTTGAGTTGCGAGAGCCAACCTTTCAGCAGCAGTCTACCTCTCCTCGAAACTGCCTGTTATTTCTGTAACTTCGGCCTTCGCTTTCAGTATTCTTTCTTGTTACTTTTGCAGAAAGTGGCTGAAACCCATTGTTTTTTTATTCTCAACTTTCCTGAAGATAGTTATGGTGAAATGCGTGAACACACTTCTTACGTTATGCTGTCTTTATTCACCGACAGGGACGTGACGCGGAGTCTTATTCTACGCTAAGGGAACGGCCTCAAAAAAGGCCACCAAAAGTTCTTGATTGGTCTAAAGAGGTGTTAAAACAGGCTGTGTTAATGGAAACGAGTTTGTAATAGTGATATGAGTCGTAACCTTTGAATAAGGTTTTACAGTAAACAACATTTCGGAAAACACCATTAAAGCAACACTTGTGATGTAACTAGGTAATATATTTGGCGCTAGAGATTTGAAAATTATTTCGTATTTAGATTCTGAGATGGATTGTGGAAGTTTAATGTCGTGTATGCACTGCTGGCGTAAACCGAACGTCAAAAACATTAGGCACAGCAATACTCAACAAAAATCAATGTTAATATTTCTAGTCATGGTCATGATCGCGGAACAATTATTTAGTTGTTGCCAATTTGCAGGCACAGTGGCTGCACTTACACGTTACCATGCATACCCAAGCTAAAGCAGCAATTTAGGCGGCTTAACTGTAATACGATTATGGTTTTTCTGTAAGGCTGCTCAAATTTTTGTCATGGACTCGCCTTTCTGAACTAGGTGTAATCGAACAACAATAACAGACGTAAGGGTACATGGCACACTGCCCTAGATTTTGTCTGTCACTACCATTTTCGTTCTGGGCGTATAATACAAAACAGGGCCTACAGTCTAAACCCTAACAGTTTACCAACTTTTACATTCATCGCTTCGCGCAGCTCCAGGTACATGAGTACCTGGTGTCAGTGTCACAGTTCAGTGTCACAGTGTCACAGTTCCAGCCAGAATATGTTCACGGGAGCACAAAGTGTTATCAGTCGGTAATGTCTTTCGCTCTTGTCTTTTATAACCATTGTCAGTCTCAGGTACTTATCTGCACTACAGCTCTCTACTGCGCATCAAAAAAGGAGCTTCTATTTAGTGACACCAGCACAGTGCAGCGGGAGAATTTTCTGGAAAAGAGGTGGAGTCCTCCACGAAATATTGATAAACCTTGTCTTTAAGTTTTTAAGTGACGGGCAGAAACCGGGAATATTGTGATTAGTCTGAAACCAAGAATTAGCGACAAGCGCAAGAGCCAAGGTAAGTCGACCTCTTAAAGCAACCTCCCCCTTTTTAAAATCATATTGTACTCTGACAAACGAACGTAGATATTAATAAACTGATCACGCTGTCAGTGCTTTCGCGAGCCAGCGCGGTGCGAAATTTCCGGGTAAGGACGGCGCGCTACATCGGGTTGCACTAAATGTATTCCTGAATACCGTGGGCACCGGCTCGCTCGCACAGCGATCTGGGAGTGCTCGCACAAAAGGCCGCAGTCGTGCCAGTCAAAACCGACACTACCAATAAAAAAATGGCAGCATGTCCACTCCTTGGATGATGGCGAGGGCGCGGAGCGACATGCTATTTGCTTGTCATTTGGAGTCACATGAGTGACTCGAAATGACATCCAAGTTGCACCCCGAGTGACAGGCTATTAGCGCCCCGACCGTCATTCTATTTGAGCGGTGAGTTGCACCTTGATGACTCCCTAAATGAAAACTAAAACTCACGGCTCAAATCAAATTTCGCTTGATTTTCGCTTGATGTTTGTGGGCGCACGGATGGACGCGGAAGGACAATGGGAGGTCCTAAGGTACTCCGCACCATTACAGGCGATGCAGAAAGCCGTTTGACTCTTGGATACTAGCTCACGGTCGTAGCTCAATGAATAAGACGACTGACACTAACTCTGTCTGGTCTACCAGACACAGGCTCGAATCCTGCAGGTGCCTGTGTGATTTTTTGCTATTGTAAATGCTATGCGCACGGACGTGGACGGACATTGTGCGGTTCTAGGGTACTCCGCAACTAATACGAATTGTAGTAATCGCTGCTTAGATCGCACTGTTCACTCACCACCAGGTTTTTTTTCTCCCAAACGAAACGTGCACAACGGAACTATATGCGCCTATTCGGAAACCAAATTTCTTTTTCGTAGTTAATAGGTAGGGCATGTCGACAATTTTTTATATACTGTGCTCACGTTCGCATCGCTCTGTCAAAAACGCAAGGCTAACAAAGTAGATACAAAGAGATGGGTCTAGAAGAAGGGAAGGGTCAATAACGCGACGGAGAGACGAAATACGGCAATTCAGAGGCCAACAGTGGACTCGACAGGCGCAGGACAAGAGCTGTTGGAAGTCAATGGCCGAGGCCTTCTCGCTGCAGTGGCCCTGAAGAGGCTATTGGTGATGATGATGAGACCAGCACAAGGCGACAAACTGGCCAGAGCGCGTTGGGAGAACTGCCTTCGAGACTGGAGAGGGGCCGCTTCGCGAGGCTGGTGGTGTTGTAAAGCAGACGACAAGTCGAGGCGTTGATCGCTATTTACTGTGCCTGAGCCTGTCATTCCCGAGGGGGACAGACGAGACACTCACGCCTGCGGAGGTCCACCAATAAATCTTCAATTTTTTCATTGTAACCGTTTATTGCGCTTTAGGGCGAAACGTTCTCAAAGGGCAGCCGCAGCTATACGTACCTCCGTTTGCACGTTCTTTTACTCATAGTAAGGAAGAGAAGAGAAAAGGTACAAAGGGAAAAGATGGCAATTCGGGGGTTCCACTCCTAACTCTCAACACACAAGCATAGATGTCTGCGGCAAATAAAATCGATCTGGCGACGGACCGTAGCACATGATCTGCAGGGGTGAATAAGACAACTTCTTATAAAATAAAGACCACAATATTTAAATCAGGAAGAAGTAAATCAATCAATAAATCGAGGCTAAACCCTGAAGGAGTGAGATGGACGACGTGTCAAAATCTGTGAGCGTACTCGTCACCCGCAGGTGCTCCTGGGCCCTAGAAACTTGTTAAGTGCTCACGCGATAGGACGTAACCTAAGATAGTATCGAGACAACATTTATAAATAATTATACTGTGTAATGTATACGAAATTTTTTCACATCTTGTAATTGGCTCTTGTAAGCCATATGTTGTTTTTTTTTCACTGCAGCCTCGCATGCAATACTATTGCTGCAACAGAAAAAACAGACGATTGATAGCCGCGGTTTTGCCACGCGACCGCAAAACCACACAACTGTCGAGGGCGTGGAAAAGCTATAAACGCGTTTCAGGATGTTTAAATTATCAGGCATTTGCAGAACAGTGATATTGACAGTGAAATGTCTGCAGTGATACTTTGGCTTCGACATGTAATGGCCACCTCACCTACCGGTTTAAAGGACTTATTAACAATGTTCTGACAGCGTTTCATAGATTATAACATTTCATTAAAAAGCTTTCATGGTAGTTTAGGCCTTGTGGTCACCAATTATTTCAACGGCGATATTTTATTTTCAAGGACACGTGGTTTGCCTCCAACCTGCCTTCCTGTTACCCCAAGGCCATACCTGGACGCCTGCCTCGGTTCCCCCTCTTATTTGAAGTTGGTCCCTGCTTGGCTTCATTCCGCAATTGGTGCCACCCTCAAATGACTACAGAAATCCTTCCAAATATTAGCCAGAAAAAGTGTATAAGGGTAAACTTAAAAAACAGCCGGTGTTTGTGTAAGAGGAGCCGAACATGAGCACTGTGAATGCCGAGTCCACATTGCATGGCTCTGTGCAACTTCCAACACTTAACCAAACGTAAAACACGCCTGTTCACAGTGCCTGTAAAAACCTTATTAAAATCACCTCATACTTTGTCACCTGTGTTCATCCTCATTCCATTTTCCTGGCAGCACAATTGTCTTACTTGAAACACGAATAACGTTTTTCGGGAAATGCAATACTGCCACCAAAATCGGGTCTTAAGCGCCATAAGCACTAGCAGTTACTCGCACATGCAGCGCAATATTTTTAAGAGGAAACTAAAACCCTGTGCAGAATATTTAGATGCATGTTTAAGTTTTAGAACTATAAACAGCGGGTCTTCGAAGAATGGTAGTCAGCTTTCTGTTGCCAGCGCGGAGTGGAATCTGGTGACAAGTAGGAAGGCCGATGTCTGGAAATACACATCTTACCTGGTCGCTTTATTTTTGGAACCCAATGGTTGCGAGAGCGAAAAGATTGTATAGGATGTACCAGGCCGCCCTTAAAACTACACGTTATGCTGCTTTATTTGGTCGTCACAGTACAATACGATTTTTGTGCGCAGGCTCTCGTGCTTGTATGATTGTCATTTATAGGCGCATGTTTCTAATGTCAAGATTCCCTTTAATGATCGCTATGGTGTTTGGTAAGAAAAGAACAATTCGCATTTTGTTTTCTGAAGACCGCCTATGTCCAAGGACAAAACGCGCTAAATGCCACATCGTAAAACAAATTTGAAAACACCCTTACACGGATTCTATTATTTTTTCAGGGGTGTCTCGTTGCGAGATATGTCAGGCTTCACAGCAGCCATTGTTGCTATGGGAAAGTGAAGGTGTTAATAATTATACGGGCTGCAAGTCGAGCTAGCGTACTTCAGCGGTCACTTATCGAAAATATTCTTCCGTCTGATAAATATAGTAACGAACCTGTACGGCAAGAGTAGTCTTGAAATAAACATAGGTTGGTAATTTCAGAAAGTAAGTGTAGAAAAGATTGATAGGTGAAACGTGATTGGCTTCAGGCCAGTACTTCTTCCTATAGAGATTTTAGGGAAGCACATCGGCGATCAAGTTTTTTCAAGCTCACGATTTCGGTCTTCTGAGCTAATTCTCAATGGAAACACAAGATATCCTTAACATTTATAATAGGCGGTGGCGTCATCCAATACCGTAGAATGGGCTTGGACCGTGGTCATGCGCTCTGTTAGCCTCGAGACACAACGCATTCCGACAAAAGGTGCCTGATAGCACAGCGAACCCTCAACTCAGCAATTCTACACGACCTCTGGATGTTTTCCACGGCGAGGAACAGATGCTCGCTTACCTAATGCGTAATAAGTCACTGCAGCGCCAGCTCTTTTCTTATGAAGGTACACATTACCAAAAGGTAGGCCATTACTATAAATGGGGAATGAGAAAATACCAAGGCACGCACTGTGTACCAACCTTAGGTTTCAGTCAGCTAGACATAACGTTTTATCGACGGTACAGGAGACGGACGTCGGGGAACACGTGGCCAAGATGCGCGAGCGGGAGTTGAGAAGCACGCTACCGAAGCTGCGAGCGGATTGTTTACTCACGCTACCTGCCCTGACAGCGGTTCTTGGGTCCCACACAGGTCGACATCATTGTGCAGGTGCAGCGCGCGACAGGTGTTCCTACAGTGAAGGTGAGAGACCTTTGTCAAAGAATGTGCTTATACGTTCGCAATGTCCTAGATAATTAATGTGTATATTTAAGTTCTGCACAGGTAAAAACGTACCCTGAGAAGCCGGCTCATTTGGAATAGCGCGTAACTGTGGCTCAAAAAATGTGGGGTGCCTTGGTCGTCATACTGAAGCGGCCGGCCATGGAATGTGTCGTGTTAAGGGTGACAAGCCGCCATATTTGGGGTGTGGGACAGAAGCATTCCAGGAGGCGTCTGCGAAAACGCCCACACGAGCTCCATCTGTGCATCATAGCGGCACTGATAAAACACACATTCGTTACATATTTCGACAAAGCTTGGCCATATAGCGTCTTAGATATCCTACTACTTTTGGAATTGAACATTCACTGAAACAAAATGCCAATTTTTTTTTCGTTGAAAAAAGACCCAGGCGTGTCATTTAACCAAGGTACCTGAAGCTTTATCAAAGTTACAACATTTGCCTTGCCTTTCCCGTAAACATAAGTCAGCCCAACAAAAATCACATAGTGTGTTGAAATAGTTCGTGCCAATATGGGCTCCTCCCGACTGATCTGTTCGAGGCTGCTCTATTTTCAAATAAATAAAAGGTTCAGTTCCAGCATCCGGAACGAAAATACATTGGACAGTGGTAGAAGCACACAATCAGTTTTCTCCAGGGCATGGCAGCTGGACCTTTGATTTCCCAAGGTGCTGGCCACGTGTCGGCTGCAAGGCGACCGCTGCATCTACCCGAACGGTTCAATTTGTATCAGCTTAAATCGAAAAATGTACAAACACGACGGACGAAACTTTCCTGTTGATGAGGATGATAACACCAGCTTTGATATTTGTATGACCAAACTGATCAAGGTGTTTCGGGAAGGTCACACGTGCTTTTAATGTTTTAGCTATGAAAGTTATATAGGTCGGATTGGTGCGCGCAAGCTTGGGCAAGGTACGGTTGCCTGATGCATCCTGACTTTGGGGCACTTCACATATTGTCACTATGTTAAGCTAGGGGTTGGTGAGGTGGAGAACCGCACAAAAATATTACAGGTCATATTGAACTTGTTGACAACATACTCAGCAGCAGAATCAAAATGGCAGGATTCAGTCCTAAAAAGTGTGGCGAAGGAAGTGAATGATTCGGTTTCTAATAATTTTACTTGTATTAAAAATAAGTAAAATTGTCTAATTTCAATGCACATACCGGATGTATAAATTTTTGGAAGCGACTGCGGGGGAAAGTAAATGATTCCCTAAAGACAAATTCAGCCTTGGTTCCTTCGAAAGATTGCCTCCTTAAAATGTTACCAGTACACCCACTTCAGTGATCTGCCATATTGCCCTACGCGGGCTGTTTTATCTGCTATTCCACGTCGTTCCTGTGTCCCCTACTTCCAGTACCCACCTTTCCATACTCCTCAGCTCTAGCATTTGCATACCTTTCTCTACCACCGACAATTAAACTTACCCCTCTCCTGTCTTCTGACGACCGTTTCGCGCTACGCCGCATTGCCTACTGTATCTCCACTTCCATTCTCTTATTGTGTCACATATTCCCCCTCCCCCCTCGTATCCTTCTAGTCCCCCTTATATTTTCCCCCTCCTCGTGTTCTCCAGCCTCCTACTCTCACGCTTCTGTTCGTTGTTGGCAGTGAAAATTTGAGCTCCGTCGAAATGGGGTGTGCTCGAAGGCGTGAAATTCCGGATTGTCCCACGGACAGATTTCGAAGATAAAATCTGGTCAGCGAGTATGTAGTTGGATAACTCGTATGCTTCACACATTACCTCATAAATTTTAAGTGTATCCTCAAGTCTCAAGAAATTTTCTGACATGTGAAAGGCTGCGCCTGTATGCACGGCGTCATAGAAACCGATCTGCATGACTATAGGCACGCTGTGATTATTTTCGAAAATATAGACACTGTTTTCACAAATTTTGTGTCGGAAGCGACCTAAAACTATCCCGACATCCTTAGCCTATCAAAAATACTGCATAAAAGTTCAAAAAATTTAGTGACTGGATTGAAAAAGAATGTTCTCAGAATGTGGGCATGAGCTTTAGGTGACCCCTGCCGAAAGAGACATAAACCGTGCCTCTGCTGCTAAGAAAATAAGGCTAAAAATAACAAAGTGACTCGTCGCTTCATAAAGAAGGTGGCCCCTGTAAAGCAAAGATCAAAATTCAAAAAAAGAAGGCACGGAAAAAAATTGACAGCTTGGAATAACTGGTATCCAAAGTCACAGCTTCCGTGCAAAAGTCGGCGGCTTTATCTGGACACTGTCAAGGCAAGCGAACATTTAGTTATCGTAAACGGTACCGCAGAACCTGTGGGGTAGTGCGTATAGGCACTGGCCGCTGTTCACACGATGTCGTGCGTGGAGCCTTCACTCTAT
The DNA here is from genome assembly GCA_013339765.2 of Haemaphysalis longicornis. Taxonomy (NCBI): domain Eukaryota; kingdom Metazoa; phylum Arthropoda; class Arachnida; order Ixodida; family Ixodidae; genus Haemaphysalis; species Haemaphysalis longicornis. Next base: position 55,719,737 of record CM023451.1, on the reverse strand, counting down.
GCGAAATTGACAGCTATTTTGGGTAACTATTGTGGATGTTTGGTGTAAAACGGCGGTTTTTGTGTTACTGAAATTACAATTGAAGCTTCTGTCTCAAACTGCTCTCTACTACAATCGTAACCTGAATTGGCGCGTAAAAATCGCACCAATGGGCGCAGCTACGCGCCGCCGACGACAAACGCGGGCGTGTGAACTATTGCTACACAGGAAATGGGGCAAAAAACGCACGCGCATTTGGCTAGTGAGGTGTTTAGTAACAATTATGGGGGCTTTTAATGCCAGAGGAATAAAAATTTAATCAGATAACGGCTGGCTGTTGTGTAACGCGGCGTGTCATTAAGTGAAAAAGTGGCCTGTCCATTTTTTTGCTTGAACTGTTGAGTTTCTTTTTTTTACTTTTTCTCCCTTTATATTACCCTGATGGATTGATATTCTAGGTGCGGGAGACAAACTCTTCATACCCCCTGTTTCGTTCGTTTTTGTCGTAAGCCCACCAAAACCCTGCATAATGTAGCCAGTGTAATGATTGAAGAAAAGTACTTGCATGGAAAAGTATTTGCATTGAAAAGTATGTGATTAAAAGAATAAAACATCTGCCATGCCTCGTGACTAGCACGGGTCAAGTGACAACAAAATAAAGTGTCGCAGCCGAGAAAAACAGGAGGAAGAAACTTTGATGTCAACCCCATACAATGAGACCGAGCACCTTTGCAGTGCACAACTATAGAAGCAAATCACGATTAACGGACAATTCATTCTTGGCTGTCCACAATCTACAACAAGTCGTTCTTGTGTGTCACGACAACAGTTTACACAAGGAGTAAACCAAACCATCAATCTACCTGCACACCACAATTTGTCCAAACTCCATGTAGAGAAATCGCCGCTTAGAGTTGTACACACTAGCAAGAGGGAAATGACAATCCGCCCACGGAGAACGTCAGTACGTTTACAGAGCCCGGCTATCATAACTAAACGAGCTAAGAAGGTTTAACCTGGGACATGAGGGTTATTTGAACAGTCAATTCACCACCCGCTGGCCGTGCACCTCTTCATGACAACCGCTTGTCATTGACTAATCTATTAGAGGTTTCTTTAAAAGACTTCGCTGGACCTCCTTACATGCGATACCCGCGAACACAACTGTTAGAGCTACATATCTGTCTTTTCGTGGGTCACCCTCATCCGCAATACATCTAAAACAAATCACTGAGATCAGTTCGGAAGGATTGTTTATGTGTTTCTTTTTCGCAGCTTCATATGGGGGTAGGCCTATCATGAGACATTTATTTATATAATGTTACGGCTATCAAGAAAACGCCGTCGTACGTGTCTTTTGTTGAATATAATGAATAGAAGAAGCGCCTCGCATGAAAAGAACGGCCCGAGATAGCCCACTCTTCGCGGACATGCAGCCGGTTCCTGTTCAGCGGAGCGATCGGGGGACTGGTGTCCGGCCCTCTCCGTTTACGTTGCTCCTGAAATATATTTTCTGCATATTTGAACAAAATGGCGTCGCTAGACACAGCAAAATCAAATGAAGTTTATCCAGTGGCATGAACGCATGACGCTGTGGCACGTCTTGCGTTCGTCTCGGAAGAACTGTAACTATGAGCAACAAAAGCTCTGGCTGCGCCGTTCTTATCCTAAACGAACAGTCAACTAGCAGTCTTAACCAAATCTGTAGCTTTTGTCATTTCCATGCCAGTAACATCCATCAAGTCGGTATAGGGGAACACTGTATACGTTAATGACCACCTACATTCGGATTGGACAAGGTTTACTGCTCTGTATGATGTGCAATAAACTCGGGCGTTGGTGTAATGCGGAAACGTCACTTTCTGAAATCAAGGACTCAGGAAACAGGCAAATGGAAACCCTATACCACGTTGTAAAGGAGTACCTCTATCAGCGGGGATCAGTGCATTTTTTGGCCAGAACGATGGCTGCTGAACTGAACGCGGGTAACACCCTGATCGTTTACGCTGCACAACCACCTTACTGGAGGATGAAGGTGGTTGAGACAACAGAAGTCCACGAAAGTGTGGGCTACCGTATTCTTCACCAAAGACCAACTTGCAGGACGGGATTCTCACGAGCAGAGCCATCTATTTTCTGTGCTCATGAGAACTTTCTTCGGTGTATTATACGCATTCTCTAAGCCCGACGCCCACCGGAAAATGGAGACTACGAGCCCGTAGTAGGTGTCTGGGAGTGCGATACGAGGCAAGCGAGAGGCTGTTTACGAGATGGTCCCCACGCCAAAAAAAAGCAATTTTTCGTTGCCTCGCGTTGAACTTCTCGGTCCTCGCTGCTCAAGAGACCAATCGAAAAAGTTTGGAACGGCGTTTCTGCTCCCGCCAGGGGGCGTGCAATACCCACAGCGCCTGTTAAGAGGCACAACTGCGCCACAGTTACGACCGTAGGGTTTTTTTCTTTAGGTTCAAAAAGCGAGGCGTAATTAAATGTTTTCGGGTGAAAACGCGTAAACACTTCGTGCATTCGCTCTACGACCTCTTTTGCACGTCTCTATAATCTGTAATTTACGTTTTTGCGATCTACTTCAGTATATCTTCTTCCCGCTGATTTATATTTGTTATGCATCCTGTGCAGTTTCTTCACAAAAATTCCTTGGAGAGAGTCTGGTTTCAAAGATTGTCGCTTCCTATACTGAAGCGGAGAAGGAATATGTTAGTCAAATATATAAGCAACCTATCGGAAGCTCTTTTCTCGGGACTTCAAGTACTTGTTTGTCTAGCAAGCTTTTCTCTGGTGTGCAGATCAGCGATAAGAAAAAGTGAAAGGGCCGACCTACAAAAAGTGTATAGAAAATATGAAGACCGCTTCAAAGAAACCTAAAAGAATTTTTATCTTGGTCTTTGTGTCCACAACGGAGCACGTTTTCCAGAGGTATTTGTTGAAAAGGCGAGCAGTATCCCTACGTTGTTGTACTCAAACATAGCCTACAAATTTCATCGGTGAGGTTTCGAGGTAAGAAAAAGCACTAAAGTTTTTTTCCCCACAAGTGCATTACCGTAATTCTATCTCGTTTCTTTTCCTTCGCTTCTGTTTTGATCTTACTTTGGCATATTTTCTTTCTGTTCTCGTACACAGCACACTCATTAGAGCCTGTTACACAATACTCAAGCTTTTCACGCTTCATACTGCCACTTGAAATGCCGCTTGTAGTGCTCCGAACTTCCTTTCTTCAACCCAATTTCCGCATGCCAGCCTTGGCCGCTGTTGTACTTCGACAAAAATGATGACGGGTAGGTCGGTTCTTTGCACGGCTGGAAAAGTTTGTGCCATAGTTAAATAGACAAGTTTTTGAATTGCTCAAATACAAACTCCCACCACGTGTTGATTGCTTAGTTCTTTTTTGGCACATTATAGACAACCCAACTTCAAGGCCACAAATATATGAGAAATTTGACCAGCTTTATGACACCATCCAGTCTTGAGCAGTTCGGTGTATCTGGCAAGTGCAGTATGGTAGAAAGCATTCTTTGAAGGAACCAAGTAGCTTTGTTCATGACTTATCTGCCGGGTATTGGTTCATACAGCACTGCTGCCTCTTTTCAGGCGTGGGTTCGTGCACTTTACACACGCTTTTAGCCCCTTGTAGTGTCTAGTACCCAGATGACTTTAGCCCCTTGTAGTGTCTAGTACCGAGATGACTTTTTCAATAAATCTAACAGCACAAGGCTAACCTCATCGCTTCCCAGGAATGGGAATATCAGTGTAGAAAGAACAAATTCTCGATAAAGATCAGATAAGAACATTTGTGTCGACAATGTATACTAAAGGCGCTTGACAGAAGCGCTTTAAACTCTATTGAATTTTGTTACCTAGCCTGTGCTCTTCTAATAAACATGCGTCGAATAGTTGAGAATATTACATTTAAAAAAATTGTAAACAGAGGGAAATGCTGTCCATTTTTAACCAAATACACCGTATTTGATGGAACAGACTCCTAGGCGAAGTTAACAGGAACGAATGCATTCCTCATCTATGAGCACATGACAATTGCACGTATAAAAACACCAGCAGCAGCCACCCAATTAAAAAAAACGCCTGACGGCACTCTGTCGTCGCAAGGCAATTTAGCCGTCGAATTTCCCATCGCATGAAAGCGGCCGTGTCGGTGACAGGTAGTGGTGAGAAACTCCCACCTCTTCAGCAACGCCATCTCATTTCAAACCCTTCTTTAATTTGTCCTTTTTTAGCAGGGTTTCCTTCGCCTGCTTATTGATCGTCTTGTCCGCTTGATCTTGATTGACTTCAGGAAAAGAAGACCCGCTGCGGAGAAGGAGTATTTCCCAAAGCACTTTTTTTATACGCTCCTCGACTCGAATTGGGTCTCGAAAGTTTGCTCTGCTTGATGGAGCTGAAAAGGACGTTTTTGATGTTCTTTTTTTTCGGGAAGTGATCTCGAGTGTCCTTGCATCTTTTTTTGCGTTCGCCTGGCAAAGAAAGCTTTTGAAGACGCCAATAAAAACAGCGCCAATGAAAATCTCTGGTTTTAAAGGAATGTTTGAAAGGTGCGGTAAACGGCTGGTTTGCTAATTTTCCAATGGCCCTGCAAACTCTTTCGGGTTAGGCTATAAATAGCAGGTATAGGTTTTAAGTACCCCAAGGTTTTTTTCTCCGGGGAATTTACAAAAAATCAATTTCATCACAGAAAAAAATTCGCAGTATTTATGTGGACTGGCTATGCAGTTACGGTAGCAGAGTCACGATAGCGGAAGTTCTGATTTAAGAGAGCAAAAGTTTAGGAGATATGTTATGGAATGATGTTAGGCAGTTAAGGACTTAAGACAGCAGAAGATTCTGCAGTTAAGATAGAAGAAGTGTTGATATAAACTTAGAAAAATATTTTCAAAAACTTTCCAATTGAAAGATACACTTAAACAAAAATTATTAAAATCAGGGCTCTTTACTGCTTGAGCGCACGTAGCAATGCAATCAACAGGAACTACAACTAACTTGCTCCTGTCGTCATTACCCCTTTAGTGGTATCTGTCCTTAATTATGTTCTATGCTGCAGGAAGCAATTTTAACCTTGTCTCTGTGGCCTCCCCTTACGAAAGAGCACAGATACCGGCACCACCTGGTTATTTGCACCAGAGGTTTGTCGCCAACATGAACAAGAGCGTAGCTTAAGACGCATTGCAGGGACAATTTTAATTCTTTCCTCTTTTGTGGCTCTTCCGGCATCGAAAAGATCTTGTGGGTGCCTGGGAGACCATTGCTGAGTGGGTGAAATGCAGGGGATGGTGTATTTTCTATTGTTCTAAGTCTCAACAGCATGCGAAGATTATTCTGGAGATTGTAAACGCCGTAAGATGCAATGATTTTCGGAGGCTGGGGAGAAAGAAATCACGAAGATCAATTTCATTCCTGGAACGTTTAGTTGCTTTTACCAAAGGCATTCTGAACCAAGGTAGGACCACAAATACGGAATTTCACAAGTTAAGTCTTTGAAACGTGCTCCAAAAAATGCGAGTATCTGAAGCTCTTCGCGGTTTCTCAGTATGGTAGAGACCCTTTGCCAAACGGCCCGAACACTGGCGGAGGAGCCGTAAGCTATTCCGGCAACATTGTGCACCGCCATCATAAAGCAAGCGAAAACAGCGAAAAGGCAGCAAACGCAGAACAGCTAACGTCCGCCGCTGCGTAACAATGGCATGCGCTTCTCGTAAAGTTGTTTTTCACATAAGTGGGTGGGAAAATACTCTTGCTGCTCTTCCTTTGTTTGAAGAGCAGGATATTCTGGGCGGGGAAATCGACTGAGAGACCCTGGGATTCTAATATTTCCGTGTGAAATAACGTCTTCTGGGATGATGAACCGCAGCAAACAAATGCAAGACTGCAAGACGTAGAGCCTTACCGCCCCCTACTATTTAGTCGTCGAGTTCAGATTGTGTTGATTCGATGCGCCCTTGCCCCGTATTAGTGGCGGCTGGGCGCTACGAACGAACTATGGGGGGGGGGGGGGGCGTTCTTTGTGGAGCACTTATGTTGCAACCATTCAATGGTTAGAAACCATTTGCAAACTGGACGCAAACATACATAGACAGTTCTCTTGTCTCCACGAATTTTTCTGAACGAACTCTCATTGCTTTGTGGATAGTAAAATGTTGTCCCTCATCTCTCTTCATTGCTGCAATTCATCTTTTTCCTTCTGTATGTTAGTTGCAAACACTTGATAGTACAGATGCAAAAAAGGTTATACAAGTTATAAACATGCGATGTATATTCCACCTGCATCACATAAGCATTAAAATTCGTGCACAGTGTCAGGCGGTTCGCGCTTCGAGATTTATAGAAAAGCAGCATTCTAATTCAATTCGAGTACGGCGTGGTCGATGCACCGTATGCACCGTTAACACCACGAGATAACAAAATTCAGATAATTTAAAGACAAAAAATAAAGTCCTAGATGGTACTAATCTACTGCCGTTGAAATGACAAGAAAGGAAAGCGAAATACGCCTGCAGCCTCACATTTTTCTCTGCACCGACACCACTTTTTTGCTTGAGTCTTCGAATTAAAACTTCGGTGGTCATGATCCGCAGGTGAAACTGTAGCACACAACATTTTTATTTAAAAAAGGAAGACGTCCGCGTTGGCGGTTCACAGACGTCGAAACATCCATCAGCGCGGGCAGAGCAAAGCACAAATCTAGGCTCGACATCGCCTGCGCCGAAACAACTCTGCTGCCCAACTTTTCGGCGTTGATAGCGGTGGCAGTCATGACCGGTACGTGAAACGCAGCTCTCAATATAGTGTACAAAAAAGACGCATTAACCTGGAGATTAACAAATTAAAACGGGGGACGCTAGAGATGCGCGTCGTACCTACCTTTCGCCTAGCATCACTGCACGTAAACAACCCGCTTGCGAAAGGGTACGCAGCACTGCGTGGGAATCGTGCCTCATAATTCTAAAAGAGCACTAGCGGCGTATACAAAAGAAACCAAAAATATCTGTTTATGAGGCGGTCGAATGGTGAAGCCATGGGCCAAAACGGGTAACCCCAAGGGCATTCCTACGCGGCGCTTCGTTTATGTTGATGTCGCCGCGTTAATGGGACACTGAAGTGCACTTGTCAACCTCCCGTTTTTGCTTGCACTGCGTAGACTGGCACAAATAACACTCTTTTTATTGTTTATCCGGTTCGACAAATCGGTAAATATTTTATAAATATTTTATAAAGCTCGAAAGAAGAAAAAAATACCATGCGCAGTCTGCGGAGGCCGCACCAACTAAACGCTGTGACAACGGGAGGAGGTGCACCGTGATGGGACGACGCCCACGATTAGCATTGCAAACAAGTTTTGTTTTCGGTAATGTAAAACAACAGGCTTGACATGCGGCGTTATCTGATGGGCATTCTCGATATCTCAGGAATCGTCATGCCGTGCTTCTGTCATGTTGTCGGCCGTAAAATGCATCAGATAAGCCTCCCAGGACGGCTTGGAATTGTAGCAATCACTAGCGGAGACCCACGCAGTGGAATGAATGCCCTCCGCGTCACCGCAGACGCTCAAATGCCATGCGATTTCCCCCCCATATTTGTAGCTTGCCTCACTCATGCCTGTATAGTAAAAGCGTGTTCGCCCCAGGCCAAGAGTCTGCTGATTCTGGCATGTGCCCACTGCCCGCAAGGAGTTAGTGCTTAAGGCAATAACGCGCCAACGAGTACTGGCTAGCGCGTCAGTGTCAGTCTGCGCGCGTTCTGGGAACTCGCTCATGGAGCAGTGAACGTTGTGCCCCAAAAATGGTGAACTCAGTATAGAAAGCATCGGCCGAAAACGGAAAAAAAACAGCCTTACAAAAAAAAACAGTACCCTCGGGCATTCGAACTTGCTACTTGCAAAATATCATACCTAGCGCTCGAGACCAGTCGGCCACGGCCCTTTTTTTTCTTTATTGCCTGTCTTTCGTAGGCCCAATACGAACAAAAAATGGATTACAAAGCGCGAAAAGACACCAGCACGTCACTTGCTAGTGTGCGATTATTAAAAGGCCGAAGCCATGCCACACTTCCAACACATTTAACCAGTCGGGTAGAGAAGGTTGGGCTTTATACACTTCTAAGATCTCCCGTACACTCTGGCAAAGCAACTCTCTTTTCGGCCTCACATCAACATCATTATGGCGAACTGCCATTCGAGATTTCATATACTATACAGGGCCCAGCGCTGTCGACGGCGGAAATATAAGGTATATAATGTGTAACCAGTTTAGATTTTTATTTGGTTTTAGCGTTTTAAGCAGCTGAGGTGACTATTTGTTGTAATAGCGCTCGTGCAGTAAGCGTCCCCAAAATTTTCACATCTCACGTCTAGCAATTACATTTCTTAGACGGAAAAGCGTTCGCAGACGCGTAGTCGTGCTGCTGACCGCTGTGCTTGTTCACTCAGCGCTAAAAAGTGCTTCCTGTTCCATAGTTTTTTTTTTTGCTGTACGATAAAAGATTGAGTTGATTTTATTTCCTTAGTACCTATATTTGCTTCGCTGACTTCTCCCGCCTTCAAGTGGCCTTACATTTTCCTACTAGCGTACCAGTCAGGGAAGCGTCGCATGTCGCTTGTGCAGCACTTGTGTGGAGCGACTTGGACCTTGATACAGTGTACAAACTAACAAAATAAAGAAACGCACATTCTTCCAATCACAAATGTGTGGTGGCTTAGTTTTAACTGAGCGAACAAATTGCGACGACCCGTCGGCGGCCGGCGGAGTAAACGCTGGGCCGACTGACGCTGTCGGAATGTCGGCGAGCCGTGCAGTAGCGCAGTCAAGCCAAGTCATCTCCTCCTGACGTCACACGAAAACGCCACAGAAAATGGGCGAGGTTGCAGAGAGGAGGAGAGCATTTTCGAATTGATTTTTCTGCTAAATAAATTCGCGTAAATGCACTCAGAGTGGTGGAAACATGGCCTGTGTGCTCCGTACTGCAATTTGCGCTAGTAATCCAGCAATGTTTACAAATCACTTCAGTGTTCCTATAACCACCAGTGTTTTTACCGCTGAATGTACAGTGTGGCCCGCCTTTTTGCAAAGGGTCTGTACAAGGGATTCCAAGTTCTAATTTTTTTTCGCATGTGTGTATGGGTGTTCATGCACGCCTATGCTTGTTCCATGCATTTCAATGCACTTTACGCGTATTTCGCGATATTTGTTCTCCAATACGATACGTCAATTCTAATGTTTAGAACACGAGTGTTTTCACATGCCTGTACTTTTTCAGGTTCCCTCACTTCGTACTTGCTAATGTACCCGACCGCAATTTTCATCTTACAAGTGTTATTTGCGTGCGTCCGTGTATATGTGCGTTTGTGTGGGTGTGGGGCGCGTTTTACGCGTGTGCACGCGCGAGGCGCTCCACTGTATTTTGTGATTCCCTGCACTTCGAAGCCTGTATGTGCCTACTGCATTGTTTGTTTCTTCTGTGTGTCGTCGTGTGCTTCCAGTGCACCCCCAAGAAAGGCCTAGTGTTGTTGGTGGGCACTCCCAGATAAATAAATAAATAAATAAAAATAAATAAATAAATAAATAAATAAATAAATAAATAAATAAATAAATAAATAAATAAATAAATAAATAAATCGCTACACCGTAGTTTAGCCCGTCACAAGGAGGCACAATTAACAGAACGGTTGGACACGCTGCTGCTACGCACTGCATTTAAAGCAAAGCTATCTAATCCTCACTGATAGCGTCGGATGTCGGTCCACGACGCACTGCAGGGAAGCAAATTTACACATTGGGTTTCGTAAACGATGATGAAGATAAGCGGAAGGACATCAAGCACCTCCAGAAAAAAACGATTCTGGTAGTCGAAAAAAAACGCTGGATCTGTCGGGTTATGAAGACGACGTATATTTGATTGCACAATTCCGACATGTTTGAAGCATCTCCGATATTCAACATTAGGCGCCTTCGTTTGAACATAAGGACCTCCCACAGGATTTGCACCTGGTTTAATCCATTTTACAGTTTTAATTACTATTTTATTTGTTTCACAGTAAATACAAAAGTTTTTTTTGTGCAACGAGCGGTTGCGCAGAGTTTACATGCTAGCAATTCACTAAATGTTGCTGCCTGTGTTTGCCAGTGGTTATCCGTCAGCTAATTGCAAGGGATGATTCTTCAAAGAAAACACCACGCTAAGTTGCCTTTTTACACGCACGAACTCGTACTCTCAATGAACTATGTCCTAAATATAATAAGAAGTTATACTTGTTCGCCACACATTCCAGTGTCTCTTTAAAAAAACATTGAAATTCCGGCAAACTTTGGCATAATCATTGGCGAAAAAAAGAATGCCGTTTCCGTTCTCGCTTCTGAGAAAGTGGGGAAATTGTACCGCATACGAATCTGAAACAATATCTCAGCGGCTAAGGGTTTACTGAAAGTTGCAAGCAGCGATAGCGGAAGCTGATATTTTTTTATCGTCTGTGAAGTCCTTAAAACACGATTGAGTCTGGACTTTCGGCGGGAGTTTGAGTAGGTTGTTTCCTTGTTTGAAGTTTATTTTTCAAGGCACCAAGGTGCTCAGCATGGTACTCCTTTTAAAGTATGAAATTAGCTATTGCTTCGGTCGGAATAAAGTTTCTTGCTTCGAGCTGACGTAGGTGTTCATTAGGCTTCCGGCTACGCTGTTGACTGCCAGTACTAACGTTCTCCACTTCTTGTGCGTCCCGTAACATTGCGTGTCGATTTTATGGTACAGTTTGGACTCACAAAAGGGAATTCGTGTGAGGGGGCCTACAAAAAAGAAACCCTCATTTTCAGCTCAATATTCTGCTTATATTGAGATTTTATGTATTAAAGGTTTTTATGTGGATATTTTTCCAGGTTGTACTTAAGAAAAACCCTAAGGCATAAACATAAGGTCATACGCTTTCACGCATTGTTACCTAAAGACGCGGAATATTTTCGTTCCGTGCTCTTTCAAATGCATTACTCAAGTGAAAGCTTTCTATGTAAACAGTGTGCGTTTATGAATAAGTGTTACTAGTGAGCGTAAATTTAGTTGCCGCTCTAAATCCGATAATGATGTTTATTGCACTGTCGCAAAGATTACGAGACGCCAGCTCAGTATGTACAGAATGATGATGTGTTTTCTGACAGAGTCGCTTAGAAGCCGTAGAACGTGCTCCGGTGTGTCTTCGACGTGGGTCCCAAGGTAATGGCAGGGAATTACGTGGCAGCAAACTCCTAGGCCAACGGCAAAAAAGGGGGCGAACTAGCAGGCGCACAAGGTGAGCGAATTGGTCTGGCTCGTCTAATGATTCCTTTCATTGATACGAGTGAGAAAGAGTCAGCAAGAACGTCTACGGCATTGCTTTCGCCTTTTGAACGCTGCCTGGGAAGATCTCATTAGGAGCTGCAATGCGCTCAACTAGAGCGAATGAATGGCATGAGCCAGCAACTTGATTTCTTGTTCGGGGACGGGCTCTCACTCCACCTTTCATTTATCCCTCTATACCGAGTTTGACACCTCCCGATTTTCTTATTTGCCTTTTCTTAGAACATACGTGTAAGTTCTGTAAGTTTTGTGCTTGGGGATTTAGAGTTGTATGCACCCCAGTCCCGTACTAATTACAGGGCTTGTGGAAAGTTGAAAGGCGGCCGTGTTGAAGAAGAAGACCATGTTTTGTTGATGTCTATATAGTAAACTGGTTTCTCTTCCAAGCTTCGTCTATTTCTTTTAAAAGAAGAACCGCCTTAAAATCAGATGCACAAGTAACAAATCGGCTCAGTGTAACAACCATAGTAACAGCATAAATTAACGACGCCGTCAAAATACCGATAAGAATGGACGCAGTGAGCGGAGCAACAACGTCTAATTGACATATTTGTACAACGCGGATGCTGCTTTATTTCAATTCCAAATTTTAGTCAGCTCATTCGGTAGCAGAAGTGTAACAATGTCCAGTTATTTTTTTGATAACTTTATTAACACAAAAAACCCGTAGTATGCGCCTATGAATCCAACTGAGCTGGCATCGGGTGGTTAAGAACAGAATTTCGAGTGGACGTAATTACTAAGGCTTTGTCGGGGTACGTTTTTGGATGAAGAAGCCAGTTCTGGCGTTCTATAAAAAAATTTACCAAATTTGTAAAAGCCCTTGTTGGCCACACTTGTACTAACAGTGGCGAAATAAGAAAATCCTACTTGCGAGCTTGCAGCCTCAAGTGAGAAATACACCATTTTATATTTCCAGCTTTTTTACCGCTGCTCCCTGAGCAGTTTGTAGTGAAAAATAATAGGTTTTATTCATTTTAACGCTGTAAAATACATGTCACCCGTCATGTGCATTTAACGTTTCATCAGCGGTATTCTGACATGAAACGTTTTTCATCAAAATATTGTGCAATAAGTATGATTCGGGGCGTTAGAACAAGTTGTAGCATGTTACCTTGAGTGAAAAAATGGCTAAGGATACTAGAATTTATAGCAAAACTTGTATGTAATCTTTAGCCAAAAAAAAAGTTTTGATAAATTAACGGCGTCAGGAGAAACTCAAAAAACAGTGAAAGCACATCCAAGACAACGGGCGCCATTTGCCTAACAAATGCAAAATGTTTGCAAAATTTCCTAACCCTATTATGCGTATTTAGCTTGTACACCATCCTTCGTGCAGAAAGAATTAGAACGTGTGTTATTCTTCCGCTCTTTTTAATATTTCCTCTTTAAGTTGCGTGTGTTACAACGCACCTTTTATTTTCGCGCGAAGCGGTAGCTTCACTTAAGCTGCCATTATCATTCACTTGTTTTGTCCATCTCTATATAAAATACCCAGTGATAGCGTGCGGTTTTATGGAACATTTTGATAAAAATGTCTTTTTACCCTGCTACGCTGAATATTGTCTAGTCTGCATAGACCGAGAAGATGTCTGAGTTTTCAAATATTTTCCCCACTATGTACGGCGGACTGATATACACGTGTCTATGCAAACACTGAAATGATAATTTTCGTCGAGTCCGCAAGTAATGTTTCTAGACTAAAAGAGCATGATAGGATTATAGCGATAGACAAATCGGAGATACCTTTGAAGGTATTGCGCGGGCAAAGACCGGCGATGGTACCATAAAAATGAAGTTGCTGTGAATGGCATAGTAATCTTTAAATAGTATGTTTTGCCTAAAGATGCACCGCCTAAGCGCAGGTAATCCTGGAGGAGTGCTGCAAGAATGGGGATATAGGGCAGGGATTTCTTTTGACGCACGTAAAATCATTCTCCTCTTATCAGGACGCGCAGGAGAAGCATCGCTGTGTAGAGTGTGGCGGCTACCGCTCTGGTCGCCCCTAGCAAGTATCGAGTCTGCGCCGCATTGTCGCTCATGTTTGTAAGTAGCCTATACGTGATGGCGTCCTTCCCAGGGGCACTCCTCTTGTACTCTCGTCGATTGCAGACCAGAGTTCCGAGAGTGAGAAGGGCCTGTTTGAGCTCTTCATTGTTGAGACCCGTATATTCTTGCGGGGTTGGATGTTTTCCTTGTTCTGTTTGTAGGTAGCGTTCTTCGAGGGCCTTGATCAGCTTGTCACCATCGCCGTTGTATGTGTTTAGCACTTTCGTCAGTGCGCGGTTGCTTGCTGTTTTGCGGCCTGTAGGGTCGATAAGATGGCGTAGCAGCTTCCATGTCTTCCCCCCGACAGCTGACCTTGGAGGCCGTCTCAGATCTTTAGCCAATTCTCCAATGAGTTTGGCCACGTAGTTGGATATTTCCGTGTTCAGTTGGGCTATGCGGCGGGCTAACTTTCTGTGTCGCCTCTGCCGTTTCCAGCGTTTCGTTAGTGAGTGTCGGGCCGCCCACATGTTGGCGAGTCTGCTGTCGACGAATGGAGCTTGTGTCGTTGTAATGATTGTTTGTGTGAACTGGTTTAATGTCCGTTTCTGCTTGTCGGACCACTCCTTGTACGTCTGGCCGGTCGACGCTGTTTCGCCTGTGTTTTTTTTCTTCTTTTGAGTATGCTAGCGCATTTTGTCCCAGTCTGTGATGTGGGCTGTTCCCAGCTTGGCTCGGTAGTTGGGACCCCGTATCGTGATTGTAACGACGCTGTGATCGGAGCCCAGATCCTCATCTTCGCACTTCCATGTAACGTCGAGTGATCCGCTGAGCCACGACAGGTCCGGTGTTGTGTCCCTAGATACACTGTTTCCTCTGCGTGTTGGTACCCCAGGTTCGCTCAGTAATGTTATATCTTGGTCGTCCATTGTCTTGACTATAGCCTTTCCTTTCTTTGATTGAAACTTGTACCCCACAGCGTGTACGGTACGTTGAAGTCCCCGAGGATCAGGAGTGGTCTGGTCCCCGCAAGCTTCCTCGCATCCAGCACGACGCGGTCAAAATCGTATTGTCTTTGCGACGGTCTGCAGTAGACGCTCATAATGAATATGTTACTTTTACTTCCGATTTCCCTTGCATGTATTTCAACGAGCGTATGTTCGCATCCCGCTTGCGCTGTAAGGTGTTGGGTGGATGGTATATGGTTCTCTACGAGAATCGCCGTTCCCATTTTAGTGGGGTCGGTATATGTGACATACCCCGGGATCCTCGGAACTCCTCTTGTCTCCTGCAAGGCGAGGATGGCTGGTCGAATTTCTACCGTGTTCATGTATAGCGCGAGTTTCCATGTCCTTGTACGGATGCCCCTGCAATTCCACTGGAAAATCGTTGTGGGCTCTCTACTGCCCTCCGCTTACTGCTCCTAATGTTTGTGTTCGCTGTCATGTTTGTTGAGGTTCTCGACCCTTCCGCGTCGTTTGGCTATGGCCTCTTTAAGCCTTTCATGCGATCACTTAACGCACACAAGCGTGTAAGCTCCCCTCCCACCAGGACGTTCGAAGGAGCAAAGCAGCCCCGTTCCTTCGCCAGCTTGCAGTCAAGTTACTGTTAAGAATTCGTGTTTCCGGATTAGAAGTGGCTGTTCCAACCCGCTCCGGTGGGTAGTGAGGGTGGAAAAAAACACACCACAAAATGGTGGCCGAAAAATCTTACAAAAATGTTTGAGAGTCCTCTCGAGAGGCAATTTTGTTTCCTGTAAAAAAAAAGCACTCTATTTTCTTTGGGGGAGAGGGGGGGGAGCGGAATGATTTTGCTTATGCCCTATACCTAAGGAAAAAAAACCTTGCAACGCTGTCCCAAGAATGCAGCTGCTCGTTTTTGGGCGTTAACATTTTAAGGGTTTTCACTTCATTGTGCAAATGGGCAAGCAACACCTGATTAAAGCGCGAAAAGAAAGAAAAACTGTAGAACAGGAATGATGTTGAACAAAAAGCACGACGCCGCCAGAGGCGAGAAAACTGACTGTCGTGAAGCACTTTCCGCCATGTGACAGATCCCTGACAACGGGGAACCGGGTTAATCGATAACGCGAAGCGTACGTGGCTCGTCGTCTTGAGAAATGTCCGTGTCACCGCCTGTTACCTTCCACTCTCTACGTGTGGTTTACTGCGGAGAGAAGAACGGTGATGTATGGCTTACGAGCTGCACCGCTGCCTCAGCTTCGTTTCGTCACAGATGCTGGAGAGAGGACGTAATCTCCGTTAGAAGCGAGTGGTTGGAACGCGGTGATAGTTTACGTACCATGAGTATATTTGGAACGGCTTCCTCTTTGTTATAACAAATACTTTCTATGCACAACATACAATAACATTTTTATGCGATCATAGTTCCCAATGCAACCTGGGACTCCTCGAAAAAGACTGCGGATGGGTTACCAATATTTCCGTTAACATTACTATGGCTGGCAGCTTCAGTGCGCTGGGAACGTCATTATTGCGTTGATTTTCGAAGAGAGGTGCTAAGAAACAACAATTATTCGTAGGGTGGTGGAAGGCAACAATGTCAGTGTAGCTTGATAAAAAACTGCTTCTGAAGAGTAATTTCGCTCACCACTGATAATGCTGCATACATCATCGCCTAGAAGGGAGTCATATACCGTGGCGTTGATACAATAATTCGCGTACAAGAAAAAAAAAACATGCTTGCCCCAATTACGATTTCTTAATATTATTTGGCTAATGTAACAGAAAAGCCGTTCAATATACAAAATTTAAGCTTTGCTTGGAGATGCCCTACGGCTACATTGTATTGGCTGACGTTACATTTTGCGCCAGGAAAGTCGTGCGTTGATGCCACTTAACTTGAACAAAATCAAATTTTGACTTTCTGTTATGCTTGGGATTTTAGATCATTGTTTACCCTATTAATACTGAGGCAAGTGAAAAACCCTCAGAGTACCGAAAATGCGTTTTTCTATGGGTTTTTCAGGTGAGGGCAAATAGCAAGGAACAACTACCATACACTGGGCCACGACGTCTCTAGTACCAACGGTGATATTTAGGCACGAAAGAGCATCATCGTATTAGCATTGCTTCAAAGATCCCTTTGTGCTAGTTAATAAAATTGTCAAACAAAAATATGGGAACCCTGGTACATAATTTCAAAGACACACCGTACACGACCGTATACAACATGCAAGACAGCACGGCCCCAGGAGCGCAAATAATTATCCACCACCCTTTATGACCACGGCGCATGTAGGCTTTGCAGATTCAAAATGAAGGGCATCGATGTCATCCCGCGCCAATCCACAGATACACAGGAATGCCACATGTCAACTCGATTTTTTCTGTCTAAGAAGCGATAAATCTGCGACATACTGAACTTAATTTTGATACTGAACCTCAACTTGAACCAAATTGTGATCTTAATTCTCTGCGACGTACTGAATTAAACTTGTTATAAGTCCCGAATGAATCAAGATAAATTCTTGAAATGGGAAAATGATCTGCTGAAAAGTATCTTGGTGCTGATCTTCGCTGGGACACGCGTAAGCCAGAGCCCAAAACACCTCCCTGGGACAGCCGAAGGAAGCAAAGACAAGACCAGTTGATTGTCAATGCCGTCTCTCTGGTCCCAAGGGTGTTCGGCTAAAAAACGGGGCAGCCTTGGGCTGTCAAACACTGTTAAAGAACCGAAGGATTCTTTACCCTTACGTGACACCGCATACGTGAACCGCATACGTGACACCGAGATTGGTCGCGTTGAGACGATCTCCTACTTGGGTGTGATTCTCGACGAACCGTTTAATTGGAGACCACACATAGACAATCTTAGAAAAAAACTGTCTTATGCTTGTTTCATTCTTGCCAAAAGTCGACGCCATTTCGATTTTCAAACAATGCGCACTGTATATTTTTCTATATTTCACTCACACTTGTCATACTGCATTGAAGCATGGGGATTCACTTACAGCACGTATATTGCACCAATTGTGCGCCTCCAAAAAAGAGCGTTGCGGATAATTAATTCCGTAGCACGTTGCTCAGCGTCAAAACCATTGTTTATTCAGAGTCAAAGAATGCCGGTGATATTGCTGCGTAATTACCGGTCAGTCATTTTATTGCACAACATCATTCATAACAACTTGCCTTTACCAGCGACAATGCTTAGGAAATCTAACATAAGTAGTAGTTCTGCCTCCCAAGGCAAATATTTAATACCACCTATACACAATGTATACGGCCAGCGGCGATTGCAGTATGCTGGTGTGAAGGTTTGGAACGAGCTCCCTTGTACAGTCATCCTTTGCTTAAATCAACGTGCTCATAATGTCACGACGTATTTGAAGGCCTATTTTTTATCTTCCTTGTCCTAAAATCACACTCCTGTTTATGGTACGGCAAGCTGATCATTGTTATGTATTGCAATACTCTTGTAATATTCCCTGTATTTCCTGTTTTTTTTTCTGTGAATATTTTTATCAAGTGTCTTGTTGTATCGTACGTCTGTAACTCGTGATTCCTAATCTTTTTGGTTTACTTATTTTGTGTGCTGTGCTGTTCGCAAGCGGTCTTTTCTTTTTACCTTTTTCGTGAATTGTTGTACGCGTGTTGGTACTCCCCTATGTCAATTTCTATGTTTGGAATGGGTCCATAACTAGCCTGAGGCTAAGGACCCAGCCGCTGCTGTTTGTATTTTGTAAATGTGAAAACTGCCCAATAAACAATAAACAATAAACAAAATAAACAAAAAACACAGGTTCCATACCTACTACTAATGATTCTTGTCGGAATCTACGTGGGATTTCTGCACGTGCAGCACCAGGGAATTACGCGGCAAGTACCTTGTCACATTACATCGGACAATGCATGTAGTGAGATGCTTAAATATATGGCCAGCACCGCTATATTTCTGTCTAAACGACTTGGCTTTTTTTTTTCAAGCTATCTTTTCGCTGCTATTTAAAGTGCACCATTTGGTAAGATGAAGTGGGCCCGCATAGGATTGAGGTTTCTAAGGATGAATTCGAACCAGTTGCAGAGCATTTTAGGTAAATTGTCCTGCCTTTTTTTTAGGTGGGGAATGCATCCACCGAACAAAATTGATGTGGATATTTAAATATCTGAATTCGTAGTGGTTTAAAAATGTTACATTTTTAGGTAATTTCGAGAACGTATGCAAGGGTGGTCGCCCTGTAACCTTATGAGGTTGTATTGTCGCTTCATATTTTCAGGAAATGACATGGTACAAATTAAAAAATAAAGGAGGTAAAATAAGGTTAGCCGAATTGGTGCTTATGAACGATCAGCGGTTTCACCTTTGACCAGGGCACACTATCTGCGATATATACAAGCAGCAGTTAGTGAAGCCAGTGCTTTGAAGCACCAAACTTACTCCTGTATTTATTGTTCAAGGCGCAGAAGTTAGGGAATCCTCAAGTAAAGCGTTTTCGGTCGTTTCTGCCGCGTGCCAATTGTGTTAGTGGGTGCATAAAAACTATGCTTTCATTTCCTTGTTTCAGGAGCTTATAATACGGAGTATGCACAATTAATGGCAACATTTTGCCACAAAAACAAAAAACACAGTGATCATGCGCTGCGTGGTGGTAACAGCGACTCTTGTAAGAATAGCTGAATGTTCCTACCTAAATCAGCGCACCACTCAAGTTAGGGGGCTTTTGCCGTGCGCTCTACATTTATGTGCCGGTAGTTTGGCAATACGTCATAACACTGATAATTTATTGTTTCTTGAATGCCCTGGCCTGATATTGGAGAGACGAATTTGTTTAGGTTTCAATATTTGAGGGCACTAGCTAGTACACACTAAAAAGGTTTATGCTATTATTTTATTTTATTACATATTTTCGCTTTGGCACTACACGTCCATATAAGAATACAAAATCGCTCCAAAGTTTCAAGGTAAACCATAAAAAGTGTAGAGGTATTGACGATAAATACACTCATTTTAGATCTCGTGACCTTCGAAAAGTGTATTCAGTCTGAGCGGAAGGCGTGTTATAGAAACTAGCCACTGCGCTACACACTGAAGAACTACTGGATTCAGCAATAAAGCGGGCATAATGAGAAGTCGTTCAAAAGTAGAATTTTGGCTCTTGCGTTTTGGTTAGTCTATATATTTTTGGTTTTGTGGGGCATTCTAAAAACAAGTAATTTGCAAGGCTAACCGACGTTATTAAGAGTGGGGTTCCGCCTCTGTGTATTTGTAGTCATCCAGCGCTGTCTGGGCGCATTTGTAAATAGAAAAATTTGGACTTTGTTGGCTAAGTTATGAAGTTTTTAAGAACAACCACCTCCATTTCTCCCACCCGCTACTCGTCATTTTTTCCGTTGTAACAGATCGGCCCCTGCTATATATATGCCTACATTTAAAAGCAATTTTCCCAACAACGACGATTGGGTGCTCGCAATATTTTTAGTGACGTACTGGTTTATAATAGGCGCCTTGCGGTAGATGTTGTCTCCTATGTAATACATGTCTCATGAAGACCTTGAAAAATATTGCAAATACATCATGTATTAGCCAAATGACTACACTGCTTCAAGAATGTCTCTTGTCTCCTACTTAGGTTCCCGCCGTTATACTTTCTTTCTGTGACCACAGCTCCTAATGAACCAACCGGCCGCATTTTTTTGTGCTTAGGTCTTTTAAAAAACTATAATGGGCATTCGTTACTTTATGCCGGAAAAAAAAAATTTTCATGACAGGTGTGAAGTTAGCCAAGATTTACTTACGAAATCAATGTGAACTCTAAGACTAACATCACAGCTACCTTTACACAAACCGTACACCCCCAATATTCCTTTGATTCTGTTTCCTCGCGCAGACTTTGCGGTTGTTGTCGTACACCAGGGTTGGAAAAAATATGTTTCACGTACCGGGCTCTCTTTTTTATTCCCAATTCGTAAAAGCCCGCTTGCGCCGAAGTATTCGCAAACTTATTGCTTGGAAGCATGGTGCACAAAAAAATTATTATTGGCAGCTTCTTCCCTTGGGATCTTGCCGAAGGTACCCGTGTCTTCACTCGAAAGCACCAGTGAACACAAGCATATTAGCGAGGAATCCACTCCTTCAGAAAGGCGAAGTGGATAGATGGCGATGCTTTACTGGGAAGAGAAGGGTGGACGCACCGTTGTAAAAGTTACATTAAAACATAATTTTCTTTCATCTGGCCATTTTATTTCTTCGTCTGGTGAGAAACAATGAGTGGGGAAATTTAAACGACGAGCTTGTTTGCAAAGAATACATAAATGATGTCCAGACGGGTCATAGGAGTTTTGAATAAGAGATGTTACAGATAGGAGCCAATGGTAGTAGCTGAGCCTGTGCAAGGACTAGCGGTTGACGTATCGCGCTTCAGCAGTTGCAGAAAATATCTGCAAAGCGTGCTTCAGGTCCGCCGCCCTGGAACTTTTATCTGTGTATAAAGAGAAACAGAAAACATCAAAAGATCGTGACGTAGTAGCGTTCTGTTTATCGTAGTCTGTTGCCTTCTGGTCGAAAAACTGATTTGTTGAAATATTTATGGTACAGCAGAGTTAAACATTTGGTGGCAAGTTTATAAATCAGCACTCAAAGCATGCCTTTCTAACTAAGGAAACAATCCGAACGCAAGAGTTCAGCACAATGACAGTATCTGGCAGCCCCGGGGACAGCTTCCGGCAGTAACCAAAAGAATAATTCTCAAGAAGAATGCGAAGTTTTGGCGTGTGCTTCTTCGCCACCTGTGGCTACTCCACCAAGAACAGGCTTACTGAAATAGTTTTGCCACAGTGTAAAGCCAAATCAGGTGGCGTGTGGATACATGTGATGAGGTGACATTGTGACAAAGGTGGTGCATGCGTTTGAAAAGGATAAGTGGGTGGAAAAGGCGGATTAGCTGGTGGAAAGGTAGAAAAAGTGGTGCCTGCGTTGGAAAAGGGTATATAGCGGATAGGTGTGGCCTCAAGGAAATGGAAGAATAGATCGAAAAATAAAAGGGAGGGTGACGATGAGGAAGAATAGAGCGTGTCTAGCCTACGTAGCGGAGGATTTGGAAGAATACTGTTCTGAGGGGTACCCACAAGTCCTGGTAGCCACCTTCTGCTGAGGCCGAGGGCGTCCCGAAACCCATCCAGATTTCGGAGCTAGCAACATCTACCTGCTGCTCGACGGCCGCGCAGTGAATCGCCGGCATCGACGGAGTGACGTGGTGTTCCGGAGCCAGGCTGCAGCGCCGGCAGGTCTACAGCTTTTACGTCGGCCGTGAATTATATTCGACAGCATCGACTCTGCGACGTGGTGTTACCGTAACGAGCCACCAACACCCTCCTCATCGAGAACAGTTGGCTCCGCATGAAGTGCGCCACCGCACGTGAGACGTTTCTTTTCGCCGTTTATTTGTGAACTACACTTGGACTTGTTACTTTCTAATTTTGCCAGTACTGTGTGCCTTAGTATATAAGCTATTAAAGCATTCTCTTGCAAACTGTACTTTCATGTCGTTAAATCGTCTCGTCGAGATAAATGTTTGTGTCGGTCGTCATAGGATTTCTGAAGCACCTGCCTCGTTTGTGAGACACGAATTCCAAGCCCTGGCCACCAAAACCACCACATGCATCAGTACTCTCTTCGCACTTTCCCCACCGAAAAGGGCTGCTTTAAGCAAGCCTAGGGTCCAACAAACAGATTGGCAGTAAGTGTACGCAAACTTGTGGTGTGATGATGCCCGTCACCATCTGTCGGTATTCCTTCACCAGCTGCATTGCTGAAATATACGTGAATTGACGGGAAGACTGCGTCATTAAATCATCCTTGCTGCTGGCCCCTCGCAGATCCTTCTTGCCGCGTTGACACAGCAGAACGTTTAACCGGAGCTTCAGGCGCAGCATATACCTGCACACTAATAAAGGACATGAATATGCTACTGGACTAGCCAGCACAAAGCAGTTGGAACCCCTGTGATTCAAGCAACACGTTCAGCAAAAAGCACTCCTTATCCCGCTTCAAAGCAACCATCCAGCCAGTGCAACTGGTGTATCTAAATAAAAGGCTCTTACTTGAAACACAAGGATATTCTTCTGACTCCACAAGCCATATTGCATATTGATATATCTCCGCGCACTGCAGAGTATCCTTCCAGTAATATTTGCGAATATATTTTTCAAGCCATCCTGCATACACATTGCCATCCCTTTCTGGCACTCCAGAGCGCAATGACTCCTATCTGCCGCAGGACCCCATCCGCCTCGGGGAAAATTACGCACGAAACCTCGAGACCTTCTAATCGTAATCTCAACTGCACTGGGTCACCACTTTCAAACTTGAATAATACAGGTGCACAATGCCAACAACCAGTAAATTTTCAAAAAGTTCTGATCTCAAAACTCGGAATAGCTGCATCTAGACACTACCGTAATGTGGAGGTGAATTCCTGTAAGGGATGGGGCTCACCAACCTGGAATCTCAACCCCGAATTTCAGAGCAGAAGTTAAGGGCATTCCCAACGCGGGACGTCTTGGTACAAGTACCTGAACTACAGCTGTCTTGTTCGCGGGGGGTGAGGTCGTATTGCATGACAGGTGAATTGAACGGCAAATGCCCTAGAAAATTCTGTGCGGAATCTGGGAGTAACATGTCGCCAGTCCGCCTATCAACGTCAGTTCAGCTAAAAGACAAAGCAAAGAAAATCAAGACACGGAAACACGCTGGAGCAGTAAAGAGGTCCATCATACATATACCCAAAAGAAGCAATAACACTTTCGCCTTCAAAGCACGCTGGCAGACTTAGTAGCTTTAAAGGATACTTTTAATTTATTACCTTCCCAGGCTGATCAGCAGCTTACGTTGGGTAACATCCTGCAACTTCATTGGACATGTATGTTATTGGCCGCAAATAATCATATTTAGTAAAGAACTAAAACTCATGGTTATAAAAAAACTTTCTGCCGGTGTCCAATTTTAAAATAGGGCTTTTACGTTTTTGTAGTATCCGGTTTTACCGTAAAGGCTGAAGGGTGAAGCAGGTTTTTAATGCGTAGCATTCTCTGTCGAGTCCCCCCCCGCAGCCAGGACATAGTAACGCCTTGCATTTGCACAGAAATGATGATCTGGCGGAAATAACACATTTAATCGTTATAATAGCCTAAGTGTAGATAGTTAGTCTAGCGGAATTTTGAAAAATCAAAAATAAGAAAATGTGAAAAGTTTACGAAAATGATCTGACAAATCGAAAAATATGGATCTCATACACCTCCCCCATACTCGCAAAAGAACTTTCGAAATACGAATACAAGAACCGAAAGTGAGCGAACCGTGTAACGGCAGTTATTTCCGCAAAATATTAGATCTGGCTGAAGTAACGCCTTTATTACGATAGCGTAAATGTAGCTCACTGCTCGGATGAAATTCTGAAAAACCAGAACATAGGAACAAAAGCAAAATACCTCTTTACAAAATTCTATTGGACACAATAATATGCAACTCATACAGCTCCCCAAGAAACCGAAGACTAAACAAAGAAGCCGACAAGAAAGAACATTAGACATACGAATAATAAATTATCTAAGAGATCCAACTCTGCGGTACGCCTCGCATGTACAAAAAAACATAAATATGGATATAAAAGAACTTTATCGCTATAAAGGAATAAATTTACAACGTCAGCGAACAAACACAAAAGTTTAAAGAAAAACGTAATCCAACATCTTTGGGTATTCATAGCTCATTTGGCTGTGTAGAAATTGCCATCTAGACGAGGGACATGAGAATGCCACTCAACAGTAGACAATTCTGTAAATTTCTGGAGTTTTTTTCTAACTGCTTTTTCTAAAACACAAAACAAGACAATCCTTTATAGCTTCTTCAAAACTGGTTTTCTTTAGAAAAAGTTACACCATATTCCCGTAGGGGAACGTTAAGTAGTATGCGAAGCAGCCATGGGGTCGATTCAATTGTCCATTAGTTTTCAGTTCGTCGCTTCTTTTAGGTTGAAGTACGTAGCTACCGTTATATTTACAGTTTGGTTTCCATGGTAACTACCACACCTTTCACTTACCGGAACTACGAAATGGGCAATAGCATTGAGGCCATGGCTGTTTCGCGCACTAATCAGTTTCTGCTACGGGAAGATGGTGCAATTTTACTGGATGCGACGGGGCTATGTCACTCCCTCGTCGTTGTTGCACCGTCCACAGCCCCACTGCGCATGCTCGGCTTGCTCAACGCCCGGTGGTGTCTTACCCTTTAATGGCTCCTGGAGCGACAGTTTTACCGGTGTCTTCCTGGGCCGGCGAGGGATGAGCTGATCATGCGCAGTGGGGGTTTGCACGGCAACACAACAAGGAAGGGACATAAGCCCTACCATGAGATGCTGGAGCGACAGTGTTGCCGGTGCCTTTCTTGGTCTGCCCGAGACGAGCACGCTTCCCCTTAAAGGGCTCCTGGAGCGGCATTGTTGCCGGTGTCTTCCTGGGCCGGATGGATGGACGGATGACGGACGATGGACGACGAAGCCGAGAGCAAGAGATGCTTTGCATTTAAAAAAACGCACGCAACTCATTCCACCTCACTAGGCGTGAGCGTGTGTAAGAAAACCTTACTATACATTCATGTTATTTGCGCATTTCATTAGGTGGCCAAAAGTAATTGTGGACACATTTTAAGAGCACCAACATGTGCAACGTCGGAACCATTTTATTCAGGTATTCTGCCCCATCAATTCGCACCTCCAGGGAAAATATTGACATGAGATACGGGCGTTTTGCCCGGCCACTCAGGTTTTTCACCTCAGCTAGCACCACCATTTCGATCGTCTGAAACCCCCCCAAAAAACAAATTTACCAAATTCTGCAAAAACATAACTCGCATTTTCGCCACATGCCTTAATTTCACAAACTTCCAGGTTAATCAGTAGTGGCAGAAAACAAGAGAACCAAAAGAAATGGCTGAAACATATTCTCCCCAAAGTTTTCGAACCTGAACTCCTGGCAAACGCGCGAAAGAAAATAAGAACCATAATAAATGTGGACGCAACGGGTAACAAATGCAAACCCGAGCAGTAATTTGATGGATGAAGGTAGCCATGAGGGTACAAGAGTAGGCTAGCCGAAATTGTGACAGAACCTTAAAAGTAGGGACCATCAATCACAAACAATTTCTTTATGCCGTGCTTGCCGTTCTACATCCCTGCGTCATAGCCAACAAGGCGCTAGCACAGAAGTGGGAAAAGTGAAAGGGGTTAGTGTGGGTAAACAGGGTGGAAGTTTGGATACGCGAGTCGTATGGTAAAGCTAGAATATAGAGTAGGCTTGGCTAACGACCTGGTGACGCGTTAATTAGGTTCAGCTCTTCAGGTCTCCGAGTCAACTGCAGTTCTATGATGTATGGACGGAGTGACAAATGGTCCCTGTACAGTACGCGCCATCTTACTATTCTTAAGACGGTGATCGTGGCAAAGGCTGCTTGGGTGTTCAAGTCTTCTCTCCACAGAATTTTTTGGTATGAAGGAGGAGAGGAATGCATGTAACTTGATCATGACGGGATCTTGCTGCGCACGCCTCATTAGGAAGAGTGACGAATGGTTTAGGGCACCTGCGCTTTACGGGGCTGTCGTGTAAAGTTGTATAAAACTTTTTTTACATAAGGTTACCACGTTTCTTCAGCTATGCTTCAAACCATACAAAAGTATGCCCTGGCTGATGGGAGAAAAATGCCTTTATATAGAAAAGTGATTTTCATGTGCTCATGTTCCGACTTTAGACGTTTAAGGAAATCTGCGCTATATTTAAAATGCACGTTTTTTTGTATTTTTCTGAAAAGAAAACGCTTTTTAAGTATGTGTTTGTTGTTAGCAAGGTGAAGCTGAAATCTCGCAAAGGCTTTCAGTCATATCTGCGCGGGTGCTTTCCAGGAACAGTGAACTTTGACAAAAGCGAGACGTGTGCAACCGGACATCATTTTTAGCCAGGCCTGCGGCAATCAGCAAGTATAAGTCTATGCCTACCAGATTTATGCGTGGAGAAAACAGGAAAAGGTAAAACTATTATGTTATTTTCAAATTATAGTTGTGCGACAGTGCACAAACCGGTGACTGTTGTTGATGTGTTCGTAAAAACTCTAATTTTAGGATTATAGATGCGCGCTAGTTTATAAAACCGTTCGTCATCAACACACCCCGAGGTAAATACTTCAAATCATTTCCAAAATACATCACAAAAATGTAGAAGCCAAGTTTACTGCCATTCCTATTTTATGCTAACGCCACCATTTTTAAAAAGAGCCACCAACAAAGAACTCAATAAATAGAGCACCAGAGTGGGTTAGTAGGTACAAAATTATAGAAGACATCGCCTGCGTCTTTCTTTAGAACCATTGCTAGCTGCCGTTGGGCACCGTCAGCGGAATAGGAAAATCATGCGGTTGTGCGCACAACACCCACAAAGACAAAACAGAGTGTAGTATCCCAACAAATCATGATAGTATTTCGAAATTGTTTCTCTCAGGAGGGTATGCTTTGACGCTTGCGTTTGTATTACAGGTCCACATTTCAAAAAAACTACTTCGGTAAGGCTGTTTCGTTGGAAATGTTTATGCCGTGTCAATGCTTGGTGTCAATGCAACCACCCGAGAGGTTTTTTTTTTCCTTGTGGGGATACTTTTTATTGTATTCAATGTCCACCAAAGGGGCACTGCGAACAAACAACAAAGCGCGACAAACCAGTCGTGCATGACCAGTTATAATCGCCATCAGGACAATCACCACCAACACCTCTCTTCCTTTAAATGTTTGTTCTATTTTTGGCTGATCTTTAAAGGTATGTACAGCACTGACCAACACGCAGTTCTTATTCTCAATGCTGTGCTGGCGGTCACAAAGCCCTATACAGTTTTTTGGGCACAAAGTGACACCTCCTGGACACCGACAGGGTGCGCCGAGTATTTCTTAGACACAATGATGCGGTATTCGTTGTGCATAACACTTTCGTCAGAGTTACACATTCACCATCAGTTTATTGCTCAAAACTTCCCAAGTTTCAAGTTGTGGGGCTAGGTCACAGTTCGCAAAATTTTGAGGTTGGTGGGCACTGCTTCACTTTCTCTCGTACCACCCAAAATGTTTTCCAGGAGAAATTCTTTGTATGGAGGTCTGCTTGCCACTGTTTTCATTTTAAATGCATAAATTGGCTGCCTCATAGTAATTGTCGCCAGTACCAGTGTCACGTTTTATTACGCAGCCTTAACAGCTTGTATGATTTATAGCGCAAGTCTCTAACCACGAATACCCTTCAGAATGTCGTCATTGTGACGCCCAACTGGGCATGTTAACATCAGCAGGTCAATCCTCACTATCCCCAGGTTGGGTTTCACTGCCGTGAACATATTTTACATCGTTTTCTCATACTAACCACATGGAACTTCATGAGCGGCCTCTAATATGGTGTTTATTCGTGTGGCATCTAGTCAAATTTTTTCAGTGCTTTTTTAAATGTAAATGACTATTCTCTACCAATACACTCTGCAGTGTGCATATAGTAGAGCGACGGCGCATATAAGACAGTTCAGAGCGTGAAGCGGCCCGGTCCATATAACCTTAATGACCGATATGCTGCTCACAAGCAACCAGCACTCACAACATGGTATTGTTCACTGACTTGCGACTACTCGTCGGCGTGAAAACCTGCCCTAAATGTTTTTTTCAAGCATTGAAAGAGAACGTGCGCGTAGTAATATTATCATGTTTGCTGGCTGCGGTGTAGGCGTACTTCCTTTAGGGTAACCAACCGCAAAGCAATCTGTGGCATATCCTGGAGCACAACACTGTTCAGGTGCCTAAAAGTACCACTTACCTGCAGACCTGTAATGTGCAACTCTTTATAAGCAGAAATTTAGCCGGGGTCTGGTGAACACACATCAATGGCTACTTAATATGCACTGAAAAGTACCCGTACTCAATTTGTAATATCTAGTACTCATCTGTACTCACTCGCATTGGTACTCAATCTATACTCACTTCTACTCAATCGGTGCTCCACTCACTTGTTTTCAAGAGTGTTTCTAATAATTTGTTATCGCAATCAACCACTTCCATTCATGCGCTGCCCTACGCCTGTGGACTTGACAATAGCAGAACCCGAGAAAAGTAACAGCACTGTACCAGCATGGTTTTACTCGTAGCAGTTTTTCGCCATTTCGCCTAACTGAAACCGGAAAAAGCTTTTTGGTTACCAATTCTGAAGACCGCGGAAAAGTGGCTTCGGCGAGAATTGTACATGCAATCAAGCATCCTCCCCCGCACCCTCTTTGAACAGTTTGAACTAAGAAAGTGCACTAAAGACTTTTATACTTGTCCGGGATTTTATTATTACTATCCCGTTAAGAACGGTTGCCGAGAGTTGCAACAGCGTGAAAGAGGGAATGGAGAGAGCCGCAGCTTTTGCTCTTAGCTCCTCTTTTTACCGACCTTTAAGGAGCACCCCAAAATGCTGGAGACTCATTTTTATATGGCACGACTCGAGTGTGTTATAAAGCTGATGTTTGTACTCGCGAGTACAGTACTTATGAGTACTACTCCCGAGTTCATGTACTCTTGACTGTATGTACTCGCGAGTGGTGTACTACGAGTGCTGTACTCCAGAGTACTACACGCGAGTGAATGCACTTGTGAGTACACTAGTTCAAAGTACTGTAATCACAAGTAAACGCACTAGTGAGTAGTACTCATGGATACTGTATTTGCTAGCACACGTACTCACATCTGTACTCGTTGTTTTTGGCTGGGTCGGAACTAACTCATCAGCGTACTAAAACGTGAGTTTGAGTGCAGATATGTATAATCACGAGTGAGTACGCCGGCCTATGACTGCGGCAACTCTTTTTCTAGGCACTATTAGGCGAAGCTTTCTCTATCGCACTGAACAAGTGAACTGAGACGGGCGCTGTTTTTTCTAAGTTTCTCTATCGCACTGATTGCGGTGCCGTTACCTTAAATGTACTGCAGGAAAAGCCAACTTTACTCAATAGCAAGGCACATGATGGAAATGATGACGATGACAGAAGAACGGAACGCTTCCAATGGTCGTTATCTGACCTCTGTCCTTCGCGCTATGAACTCAAGGCCATTCGATTCCGCCAGTCCAACACGGTCGAAGCAGTCAGGATTTGAAAGCGAATTTTAACGCTTCAAGTTTGACGACGAGGATGGATGTGGGTGGGACCCTGAGCTTTCATGTGAGAGATTCATTTGCTGTCGTAAGAGCTTAAACTTTGAATCGCGGGCAGTTTGCACTTTGATGGCGGAAGCATGTACTTTGATTCTCAGGCAGACTAGCATTTTGTTCGCTGAAGCTTTGACTGTGATTTCAGGGGCATTCCCTTCGACACTTCACCATTTGATTTTCGAATGCAAGAAAGCTTCGGACGTCTTATGGGAGGATTGCATCCCCCTCCTCCCCCTCCGCCGTTGCTATGTACGTTTTTGACGAGGCGTATGTTACCTAAAGGCAACATATGCTACAATGCGAACAAACCTTTTCCTTCTGTGTACTTGAAAAACTCCATGAGGTTGCCCTCCACTAACCCTAACAACGCAAAAGCCAACAATCAGTGTAGTTAAGAGAACAGAATCACAGGTGTTGGCTTTCAAAACGAGAGAAATCATGATTTCTTTACATCAGGGGGAATGCAGTACGACGCGCACTTCAATAACTTTAGTACGGCGCTTAGTATGTGCGGTTTTGCGTACGTGGCGACGGGTGCGACCGGCTGTTCAGTAATGAATTGTAGTCGAATGCGGGAATGTGTCTTTGCGTGTGCGTGCAGACGGCGTTTCTGGCACTCACGCGGTGATGTTGCTGTGTGTCTTGCGATTTGTACGCGTACTTCTGCAATTTTGTTCTAGTGTAAAAAATTTGCAAAGCCGAATCAATCCTCAATATTTTCGTTTTATTCCGTGAGTTTTTAGCTTCGAGGCTCCCGGACGTGAACACTAATTCCCTCTATGCCCTTTTTGTGCTGATTTATTTGGCAGGGCACCTCACTCCAATGAGTCAGACAAAGACCTACAATAAAAGGAGATCAAGTATTTTAAGGCCTTGGTATTTTTCAGAAGGGAAATTGTTTGGGCGTGTTGGTTCCTAGTCACACAGAAAACAATCGCTATTTAAAAAACACAGGAAAAGGCGTGGACGAGACACGCCTCGTCTCGTCCACGTCTCGTCCTCTGTTTTTTAAATAGCGCTTGTTGTCTGTGCGACTTGGTATTTTTGTCAAGAAGATAAAATTGGCTGAAATCCGCAATTGTTTGCTTCTCCTACAAAGGTTCAGGGGTTTAAAGGGACTCACATATATAGAGTATGGACGCGAGTGAGCACCAAACGTTAGTAAAGTTTTCGCCATGTAAACTCGGGTAATGGTTGTGTGATGACTTTTATTTAAACAGAAAACGATGTTAGAAGGAATGTCCATTTTCCTGCGCGTATGAGCATGAATCGATGCACTAGAAAAAACTGCGATATGGTTAAAAATACACTCCTAGAACCAAAGCCGTGGAAACCTCATACCAAGCCCTCCTTGTGATGTTTTTGTTCTAGTCGATCAAACTTCGAAGGAATAGTTTGTTTGGCACCAAGCAGAACCTTATAAGAAAGTAATGACGGCTGGTGAAACAATTTTATGGAAACTTTTCCGTACACCTATAGCAGTGCGTGTAGAGACGACAAACCAGTTCCTCTATTGAGGAAGGGTATTTAGAAGGAGGGAGGCCTGTTTTCGATCCATGGTCTCGCTAGGTAGTTTAGGCTCTCACTTTTTTTCTCGCGCCAGCTTTATTGTAGCCAGGGCACTGAACACGCTTGTTTTATTCCGTTCCTAAACTTCGTGCGTGAGCTTCGCACATCGTTTTTTCACATATCCGCAAAGATAAGTCGCCTGTGCCTATTTAGGGTAACCCGGTGGTGAGTGAAGTGAAAACCCTGATGCATCTATCGGGCTTGTTCAGGCCAGAAAGGAAGAGATAAATACAGAAAACATGCCCCGTATCTTGCTTGATGCATTTTCTCAGTTTCAAGAGTAAGATAAGTTCCGGCTCTCAACAGTCTGGCAAGAACAAAAAAAACCGAAAAAACTCGGTGGGCCCTTTTTCAGCCAGAATTGCAAGAAATAGACCAAAGGGGACAGAAGCACAGGCACAAAAAAATTTACGGCCATAAAAAGCAGGAAACAATTCAACGATTTGTCTTTGATGGACACCACTAATGTTCTTCATCCACAAAAATATACTGGACGGCGGATCAGCATAGTGTGATATTAGCGGTGAAATAGTTTTATACATGTCGCCACGTACGTTTTAGTAGAGGATAATAAGCGACGTACGTAGGAGATTGTATGGTGGCGAATCTGGGGAAGCAGGTTTGTTAAAATGCGAAAGCGAGGATATCCTCACCACTGACACTGAAAATAAGGGATGCTGATTTCTACACAGAGCCTATTGGATTTTAAATGCACAAAATCCTGTTTAGGTGGGTATGAATGTTTTTTGGGGTTATCATTCAGTGACACCTGTTCGTTACTATTGACACTTCGCGCTTACTCTTTGAAGTATCTTAACCTCATTGCAATATATAATTTTGCGAAGTGAGCCAGCATTATACCCCGTATTTAACAAAACAAAAGCAGCACAACAATATTATGTTCGCAATCGCTCATTTGTGTCCTTTTCAGCTGTTACTGATACGCACCTCACCACACGAAGACAATTGGTATTAAAAACTCACCATCCCACTGGTACTGCGATTGTTCCCCCAACACCATCCACATTGTATACAGCTCCAAATCAAAGCTCTAGTGTCAAGCTAAAGGCTATATTACAAAAAAAAGCTGCTTGTTTTCCGGTAGCACAAAAATAGGCTGATGGGAGGCAAACACGGCCGTATCAGAAAAAAATCAGACAAAGATGAAAAATTCTGTTACCGTAGAGAACGAAAATTGCAACAGTGCG
This sequence comes from Haemaphysalis longicornis, assembly GCA_013339765.2. NCBI lineage: Eukaryota > Metazoa > Arthropoda > Arachnida > Ixodida > Ixodidae > Haemaphysalis > Haemaphysalis longicornis. The sequence goes on along the minus strand of CM023451.1, from coordinate 55,687,438 downwards.
ACTTATTCGTTTCCGCGAAAACACAATAATGCATGCAGTGTAACGCCGGTTCCTATTGGGGTTGTCATGGCAAAGCTTTTCTTTCAAATATAGTTTGTATCACTAGTCCCCACTTCACGCAGGAATATCGGCCACTGATTGGTAAAACAGCAGTTAGAGTGGAAAAAATGGAAAAGAAAAATGGAATGAATGGAAAAATACCAAAATGCGTTTACCAGCCCACCCCCTGGTAGAACGAAAAAAATGGCGTCGATAGGAATTCTGCGCCTTCTATTCCAACAATCGATGCCCACAGAAATTAAAGCAGCGACATGTTCACATGTGTTATCTGGAGGGCCAGTTGAAGCGAAAACAGATACCAGCAAATAATTTCCCCTGCAGCAAATTCGCAATTAAGAGGAGGCCCGGGTCGACACATTTCGAATGCATAGTGAAAAATACCAGCCAGCCCCGCCGTAGCTTCTGCCACAGGCCGCTGCAAGTTTGTTTCCTGTGCTACAAATGCCTAGGATTTATCTGAATTCACTGCTACACGACAACCTCCGGGCTCACTTGGCTGTTAGGGTCAAGACGTTTTGGTGATACCGTTAGTATTTCTTTTGGGGGGAGGAAAAGAATTCGCATGTTCTCTGAGCCTCTCACCTTTGCTAAAAATTCAACGAAACAGCATTTTTGAAATCCCCATTCACGTATTAACGTCACAAAGGCAATACGTTTTTGACACAACTTGAGTTACCAGAGAATCCGTTGACTAGTTCGACTACGACGTTTTACGAACCGGAGATAATGAACTATTAGCATGAAATCTCGGAGTCAATGACGTGCGCTAGTTGTGGAGCCTAAGCAACTAGATATGCCTGTTTTTTTCAAATTTTACGAGGTTGGATAAAACTCTTGTCATGATTATCGATATCTGAAAGGCTAATAAGGAAGATATAAACACTTCGGTGAATTTCTTCTTGTTTGACGCCGATTGTTTTTCACGCCAGGGATAACTACTTGATGCTCAACACTAGATGAGATTACAGATCTGACAACTGTTCCAAAAGTCATCCTGTGTAGACGATGCTGTTTTTTCCTTGCAAACGTATTTGCCTGCAACCCCCCTGGCTTCCTCATAACAGCTGCCGTTAGGGTGCATAGGTGAGAACTCCAACACAGAGACGTGCACACACACAAGCACGCATGTGAACAAACACCTACAAATGAAATCCCAAAGTCACAAAGACAAAGAACCCTTGAGGCGAAAGCCTTGAACGTCCTATGCTGCGTAAAAGCTCCGTAGGTGTTTACTGTTGTCCGGTCAAGAAAATGGCGCCCCTGCAGTACGGTGACTAAACAAAAAACATCCGTGATCCCATTTGATTGACCACGGGTCACACGGTAGCCACCCGATGCTCTACTAACTGTGCTATATCAGCTTTTCTTTGCCGTTTTCGAAAAAAAAAACACGTCAAGTGAAGGATAGTAGAAACCCGTCTGCATGATTTTGCTGTCGGCAGCTGCTCGTGATCGATGTCTGCAGCTTGCGAATCTTGTGAACCATGGTTATACTTTGTTCAAAGTACTTGCTGGATAGTGAGCGCTTGAGGATCGGCATGACGTTCTTCCATCCTGGACCTCCTATGGCATGCAGGTATAGAGCTACAATGGGATCATACGAGACGGTGCTGTAAATGCGAAGTAGCAGTGAAAAGTTGTTAATATATATCGCCATGCTCTCACCTTCAAATCACGTAAGCAGACTGAAGTGCCCCAAATAATTTTTATTTTCCAGGTGACGTCATCGTTTCCTCCGACGCACGTGCCTCTGGTTCGAGCGATCTGGTTCGAGGATCTTTCGCTTATTTTTTTTTTTTCTGCTCTGAAATTTCCAAAATGAGCTCCACCATTGCGAGCTCGGATTTTTTTCCCAAGCCGTATTTTGCTATCTACCTCAAATTTTGCGAAATTTGAGACAGGGCCTGCAGTCGCTCACACTCCTTAGGGAGCAGTTTTCTTTTTGGCGGGTCATATGCCTCTCTTTGTACCCACTACCTGAGCCCGCAGCCAGCCCTGCCCACATCTTCGCTATTACGAACAATTGTTATAGGTACACACCCCATTACTTCCGAAAATAATCCGACTGTGGATTAATAATAATGTTATACTTCTGTTTAAAAAAAGAAATTTCTAACTTCAGTTGTTGATTTAGTATTTTGCATGACGAATTAGTCATATGTGGGTGCCAAGGTTTCGGCAATTGCGAAATTTTTAATTTTGTTCTAGCCATACCTCACGATAGCTTTAAAATACATTGTTAAAGAAAGTTGCAACTTTTTTGCCAATGCCACATTTTGTAGCTACCTAATTCTGTCATAAATAGGTATGTCTGGAAGTGAGAACGTTCATTTTGAACTGAATTTACGGTCTCAGTGGTGTTCAAGTGCCAAACATGAGCAGCGACACCCGTGAAACTTCAGCAGGAACACATTTTTTTCACATGCTGCAGATTAACGGTTAAACTGTTGGGACTAATCGTGGCACAATAACCGGAAATTCAACGTAAGGCAGAAAGCATGTATTTTATTTATAACGCCAAATTGAAACTAAAGGAATGAGCAGACCGTGCAGATAAATAACAATGTACAAGCAAGGCTCACTCCTACACCACTGGAATCCTCGCGCGCTATGCTTTTCTACTTCTGAGAAAACATGCAGATTGTATTTTAAGGTACTTTAATGTCGAATACGGGCCTTCAAAAAGCCGCTTCCCGCTTCACATTCATTTTTTAAAATTGTATAAAAATATAAATTCAGAGATATCTTTGCATGAAATATACAGTAAAAGTACGACTTTGCCTATCATGTCTTGATAAATTTCGGTATCACCATGCTAACCTTTGCAGGAAGACCTGATCGCACCAAGCATGACTCATACTTAAGGCTGGAGAACAATATAATAAACGCAGAAATACGAAAGTGAAACACCAAAAAAATCAGACATTTTTGAGGTTTGACGGGATTAGAAGTCGTCAAGAAAACGTAAATCCAGCCCCAAGTCTCGTCTCAGCCTTCTTCGTCCGGTAGTTGCGCTGTTCTTTTCTCAAACTTAGTTTTGTACACAGAACTACATTTGTAACTATTTCATTTTTTCCTGTATATCACACCAACTACGGCAAACAAACATCCTTTTTCACCGGAATCGTGCTTTAGAACACCATACAACCGGAAATCAAAATTTCAAGTCAATTGGCAAATTCAAAAAAGAACTGAAAGCTTTCCTCACAGCCATGCCACATTCAGCAGGATAGGGAATAGTTTTTTTAGTTTCATTCTCTTTTTTACCTTTTTACATTTTGTCTCTCTATCTCTTTCATGCCAGCCTTGCGCAACCTTCAGCCGATTAAGCACTTTATCGGTGGTTGTTGTAAATTGCTGCAAATACAACCCTTCTTTAATTGCGTTTGCTTTTTTGCTACTTTCTTACGTTTAACTGTATCACAATTAGTTGTGAATGTTGAATCACCCTTGTTTCTTTTCCTGTGTTTTTTCGCTTTTTTTCTTTTTTGCTTTTTGTTCGAATACCTTCTATTGCCTACGATGTATTTTATTATTTCTTTTTCGCTGCTGCTGTTTGATCCTTGAGTTACATTTTTTATGTTCACAAATATAGGAGGTCTCGATTTAGTCTTTCGCTGCCGGACCTCCTTCTCTATGCTACATTTTTGTAATGTATCTATTGCCTTATAAAATTATTTCGAACACTGACTCTGACCAACACTACCTTACACACTGTTACAGTAAATTTCGGTTGTGCAATTTCTGATGAGGTGGGCGGTAAAGGAAGTGGTTATAACTGGAGGCGATAAAATTTTAAGCTTCCATATCTGTGATTCTTCGTTAATATGCGTCTAAAACTGCGGTGTTCCGACGCTCAACGCCAGGCAAGAGTTTGAAATGTCACGGTTGACAAAAACTTGTGTAAGAGTAAAGTCTACAGGCCCTAGTTATAGCACGCAAAAGCAACTGCGCCGATTCCTGGAAGTTTCCGCTAACAGCAAAGAACCGCGCCACTCACTATTAAAGCCCACGATTCGCTCTTTCTCTTTTGCTTTTTTGGTTCGCATGCTGCAAACACGTCTTTCCGCCGCTGCCTATTTCGAAGTGCTTTGAAATAGGAAATAAGTAAACACGGAACATGTTGAATTAATTCCCACTTGACGCTGATTCGACGACGGCAGCTGACGCTTTTTACGCTGCAACATGCGCTGTGGATGCTTTGAAGCAAAGAGTCGCCCATTCGTACATTCTTCGTTCATATTTTAACAGATATTTAGATTTGCAACAAGTAGCATTCTGTGCCTAGTAACCCCCAGCCGGTATCGTGCAACGCCCTGCATTATCTTTTCACGAAAATAAATTTTTGCCGGAAAATCTCACTTACTCGTTGTACTAGCGTTAGTGGAGATATTGGTCACAGAAAATTTTGGCAAGTAAGGACTACTAAAGTAAAAAAAAAATAAAAAGTGCCCAAATGTAGAATGAGGGGTTAACGCCTCATTGTAGAATGAGGCGTTAGTGGAGATATTGGTCACAGAGAATTTTGACCAATAGGGACTACTAAAGTATAAAAAATAAAAGTGCCCTAATGAATATACGAAATCAAACATATGCATCTTATACATCTCCTCCGAAAAACTAATCTTAAATTAGAAACGCCCTGAAAAATATGCTGTAAATAAGAGTAAAATATTACAAAAACGAACAATACTGCACTACATCTTGCATGTGCGAAAAAAAAACAGTAATTAGCGAAATAAAGGCAAATATTCACTATAATGTCGTACCTTTTCACCATTGTAGAGAAGAAACAAACCAAACTTAGAAACCATAAAATAATTATCAACGCATTCGGCTACTCGTAGCCAGATCTGGCTCTAATAAACTCGCTAGCGTATAAAATGCGGCGCAGGAAAGCTTTGCATTGGAAGACATTCCTCTGACGTTGTGCAGAATTTTCGAAATTCTTTCTGGGATCGTGATTGTCAGTACTGACACACATAGCGAATTATGACCGTAGGGCCTAAATTCTGCGGGGTGTGCTAATCACTTGCATTATTTTGCTCCTACGTTTTGAGTCCGTGAGAGTGGAGGTCCTTGTGCAATGTCATCGTGGTGATTGTAAATCGCGCCTTACCTGCGGGTTTGACCACTCTTCGCAGAAATACGAAGCAACGCCTCGGGTAGCCTTTTCGTGCCGTTCATTTTCGGCTGCATTGTCGGATGCGTAGGTAGTGCAGCGGACTAACACCGCGCACTGTTCCTCATAACGGTGGGATAAGGACGCCCATTCTCGAAAGTACAATCCTGTGCTCGGCGGCGAATGAGGCAATTACCATACACCGTTCTTCGGTTCAAGGGCCCCAGCGTATCAGCTGCTGGTCACGTAAACTGTAATCTATGTTTGTAGTAGTCAGGTTCACTCATGTACTATAACCAACATCAATATTTTCCCTTCAAGGTGCTGACTACTTGCAAACGAGGACAAGTTTAACGACATTTTGAAAGCGTGGGCTTATTCTACGAGGTACTGGAAAAACAGGTCGCTGATGCTTTATGCACCAGAAGTTCACATGTGTCTCCTATTTCTAGATATAGCGGCCGTTAGATGACATTACGGTTCTAGCTGCCATTATGAGACTTTGTTTTGGAATCCTGTGGTGATCGAGGGCCCTCTTTAGAACTGCTTCGAACAAGTGCTTACATTGAGTGGCCACGCACCTACATCGTGATTTTATAAACGCGGGTGAATGTGTGGGAACAGAAAATGCCTTAATGTATGCGCACAAATAAAACACGCCATCCACCACTAACTCAGGATCAGATTAGGTCAGTGTGAAGTGCGTCAATGGCGACACAGATTTCACCCCTCTGTCCCTTGGCCACTACTGAAAAAAAGTTGCGTCCGCCGAGCTCAAGCAGGTGTTCTTTCCTTTACATATAATCCTTTACATATATTATATTACATATAATCCTTTACATTGGAAATACACCTGGCCACCCTAGCTTCCCACCCTTATGGAACGCATATTCTAACAACCAGCTCTACATTTGGGACTTCGCAGGAATTTTACAGACAAGGCTCCTGTGCTTATACTCTCTTCCTCTTTTTGCTGCACTTGAGCGTAGTGGCGCGTCCCCTCCCCCTCGGGAACTCTCAAAAAAGCTCAAACTCACTCTCCGCAAGCGTACCGAAAGCATCAAACAGGACCCGTTCTGAGGCGGACATTAGCGGCCTCCTCATTAAGACTTATAAAAAAAGAGCACTACGATCCTCTCCTCCGACACATTAAGATAGAGCTCGGTGACGGATAGTAATGGTTACCCCACCCAAGCCATGTAGAAGCATTTATACAAGGGCAAATAAACATGTGTTTCTCTTCCCCTCTTGCTTCTCTACTTCTGTTAGAACAATTTTGTGTGAGTAGTGGCTTTGTATGACGCCTTTTCCTGCCGGTGGGCTCTTGATGTATTCTTTCGAAAATAAAGTGGCGTTCAGCCGAGTGTGGATTGCTTAAAATCAGGGCCTGCGGTCGCACCTATTCCAATTCCTAGAAGCCTGTATCGTGATGAGTGAGACATTACTAGACCATGGGAAAAGTGAAGCTTTATAGAAAAGGTGAATGGATAGCTCAAAAATAAACAAATCCTGTTTAGGCCCACTGACGTCATAAATATGCAGGCACATAGTGAAACACTCACGTAATGATGCCCATAGAGTAAACATTACTATCAACGTCATTTTCTAGCTGCGACTGCATACCCATATGTAAGAGCACATTTAAATTATGAAAACAAGCCTTGAGTTGCCCTTGGGACAAGTATTTTTTACGGTAGGTTCTTTTGGGGATAGAATAGAAAATGTTTGGACTCATTTATACAAGTTCAACAATTAGTCGAAATTTTGAGCATGTCTCCTTTCTGCCATTAGAGATAAAAACGGGTCGTTGGGATTTCATCTGGGTTGCAACCTTCAACATAAGAGCTACAGAAATTTAAAATGAGCTACATGTAAATGAGTAGAGTGACTCAAACTTAGCACGTCGGCCTCTAAGTCAAAACACAATACCGAGAATCTGGTATCTTAGATAATAGAGAACAAGGCGTCCGTGATGATAGCCTGTACGTTTATTTATATTGACAAAAACCAGCTCTATGAACGAAGAAGAGAACACAGCCGACAACGCAGTGCCTCTGTTATTTGCTCTTTAGCACGTTCGTCTTTCGTCTTTCAGCACTGTTTTACGTCACCAAGCTGTCGTTTTGAAACAGGCACAAATAATAAAGCTTTATACCAGCATAATAACAGCATAGGGTATTCTGTGGAACCATTAAACTTTTTAGTAATCAAACTCTTCGAGCTACAATATAATTCAGCATTTATATTGTGGTTCGGGAAAAAACGCAGTCTTATGGTATGATGCAGACCCTAAAAAATTACGTGTTGTTTCCTACGCCGTCACTACCCTCGATTGGTGTCTTTATGCGAAGGAAACAGAAAATGGGATGGTGGGGTTTCGCAACCAGTGCACACTTTTTGTCACTTAGATGGATTTGTTCTGTTTGTTATACACTAGCAATATTCGCCCTGGGGAGGGCACATTGAAATATATTCCGGCCCTTCTGGCTTTGCCTAATGCTCCCGTGAAGCCCTTCCAGTTAGGCCACTCAATCTCCAAACGTGTGGGTAATGAAATGTGCACGTTACGAGAAACCGAAATTGCGCCAATTTCAGCCGCCATGGCCATAAAATAAACTGCGTTGGTGGCGGTCTTCATATCTGCGGCCAGTGCCTGTAATATAATTGCTTCCTCATACTCGCCTACATAATTAGGTCTGCTATAATAGCGTGGTAAGCACTTAGGTCTAGTTGAGTATAGATTAGTGGTGTAAAAGTGGGGTCAAAGCTGCAGTCCATAATATGATATCATGCTTTCTCGTACGAACAGTCTCACTTGCCTAGATATTTTAACGGACAAGCGAACTTGGTTATAGATTGCTCTCCTGTCCTACTTACGTTAGCGCCCAAATGTTAGCGTGAAATGTCGTAAGCAGGAACTCTGCCCTTCCACTGGAGCACGTTAAACGGCGAGTGCTGAGTTAGCTTGCGTGACCATAAACTCGGAGCTGAGATTGCGAGGCCACCCGGCTAACGCAATTTGTGCAATTTAATGACAGCCTAACAAGCGCTTCATTCAAGGATGGCAATTTGTGGAGGCGCAGTTGGTCATAAAAGTAATGTAACTTCTATCTTCATGACGGAAGTGGAATGGCAGTGTGATTCTCCCGATGGGATTATAATGGACAACGGAGGGGCAATTTTCTGTCATCATAATTCCTACAATTTCAGCAGTACGCCTCGCCCGATTATCATGGGTTGGATGTGAACGCGCACGAAGTTTCCCTGCTTATGCTGTAACAGTTTTTTCTGCAGTATGAATATGGTGGCTTGAGTGCGCCTGAGTCTAAGCCCTTCATGTGGTTTCAGGTTAAGTTGTTTCGTAGTTTCTGAGTTATCAACCGATGCAAAAATAAGGAACGTTTTATGGGTGCCTCGATTAAGGAGGATTGCGGTATAGAAACATGAAACACGAAAAGAGCACAATGTTGAGCTTTATTGAAAGTCTTAAACTGATTTCTGCGGAATAATTAAAACAGCTTGCGAAAACATACAAGAAACCAAGCAATATCACTTATGTAAACAACATTTATGAATAGGCTGTAGGCGTTCATTGAGGCCGGCGTTAGGGAACAATGAGTTTTAACATTGTATGTTAGCCCAAATGTTAGGGATTCGATAATGGCTAAGAAGGCTTGATGAATTCAATATCTGAAACGTGGCTTTTTTGTCTACGCGAGGTTTTCAACTAGCTTCTTGCTTTAGATATTTTTCATAGCTATGCGGTCATGGGTTGCTTCAGGAATACTTCCTAGCATTACGGAACCAAATTGATTTAGTAATCAACAACCCGTAGATTAAAGTTTTTGCATACAAGGGAGCCCGAGTTTGCCCAATGTTTTTTGAGGAACTTCAAATAATACGCGGATTTTCATGTAGAGAAAAAGGGGGATTCTTCAAAAGCCTTCCAAAACAAGGGACGCCCAGCCATTTGGAAAGTTTGTATTGACGGCAGGCATAATGCATGCGCCGTTATTTACACCTCTACATCATTTTCCCTAGTGGTGTACAGAACAGCAAAGTGGGCATCTCGGCGAGTACGGGAAATATTACGATGAACACTGTTTGCGGCGACAAGCATTGCTCATTAGAGAAAAAAAAACCGCAATGAAATATTTTTCAAATGAAGGAACTGCTGTTAACATTTTTTTTTATTAAAACCACTATAAGGGTTTTGTTTTAAAGTATTTATAAAACCCAGGTTTAAAGAAACGGTGGTCGATAAAATGGCGTGAAGAAAACTGCGTTTGATAAGACAGACTACCATAAATTGTCTTGACCTATAGCCCCAAGACTACCGGAGGTCATTGCGACAAAATCAGCAATCAAAACTCCAAGAGCGATAAGAGGTCTTTAGATCTAGGTGTACTGGTTGTTGTTGAAGCGTACAATCGTTAGTTCAGTGGATTCCTGCTTTACAGAATCGGCTGCACGCTAGAGGGGCCACGCACTATCGATTCGACTAGCTCTGTTACAGCGCCGAACAACTGCTTTTGTTTTTAAGGCAAAATCTTTCGTAGTGGAACTGGTGGTAACCGTGTCAGAAAAATGTAATGTATGTCTTTGCGGACCGCTTGGTCGACAGAAAATATCTCATTAGATCTCCATACAGGTAGCGCGTGCGTGAAACCGGACTTCCATTATGTCGAACCTGTTACTTGGAAATCGCGAGAAATGAACGGTTCTAGACAACATAATACACGTATCCATCATGACGGAGGAGTGCAATAGTATACCTTTATTTCATACACCACATATCTCTATGAATTTAGATCATTCGTAGATGCGTTTACTTAGTAGACAAGAAATTATCGCAGGGGTTTGCTCTTCGTTTGGGATTTCGGTCTTGGAAGGTTTGACGATCGATTGCACGCACTTTCACGGAAGGTGACGTACTTGTTGTGAAGGGTCTGACGCCCTTTGTCGCAGTTTGGACGTCAAGAAGTTTTCGGGCATCTCGGAACTTTCTTTAGCTCGGCATGGTAAAGCGATTTTCTGGCGACATGTTCTTTTTGTATTAGAAATTGTTCTCAGGCTAAAACGTTCTTCCAGCGTGATTAGTATTGTATTACTGGCTCTCCGTTCGGTCGCCTTAAGGTTCAACGACCCCAGCGTAGGCGTTGTTGCTTTGCACAAACCACTTGATCATCTGAGCACTCTTCAGTTCAGCTTGCATATTTGCGCATGCATAATCCGCGCTTACACCGAAAAATGTTCATTCGGTTTGGTTGCAAGGAAGAGTTAGCGGAAGCTTACATCGGCACTCTGTCGCTTTTAATTCGCCACGCGGTGATTAGTCTCCAAGGAAGCAAACTTTTGATGAACCTCCTCTGCCGTGCATATGCAAAAAAAACAAGCTGTATGTTGCAGTCTCATCTTTGTTCGCACTGCTCGCAAGTTTTTTGGAAAACCCGTGGCTTCACATAACACAACTCTGCAGTTTTTGTTGTTTTGGGATAAAATGCCTGGGACTGTTGTGCCATAGCCTCAGGGTTTGCGCTAGTTCTGCATACATTGTCGTTCGAATGCCTTAGCCGTAATTGCACGAAGTCTTATTTGCCATTGTGTTTGCCAAGTTTCTGTCTTTTTACTGCCACGAGTCTTTTCACTAGACCGCACACAACAACGCTTCACCATTGCCTACGTATTATATCTAGACGACAGAATATTCAGCAACACATGCTGGCTTTGCTCACGTTAAAGCCTGCAACAGTTTTGATATTCAATACATAATTGCTAAAGTGAGCCTGTAGAATTGAAAATGAAATCCTTGGCATATAGTAAAATTGGGAAAAGTCGAGGTTGATTTGAAATATTTAATGGTTCAAATCAGTTCTCGATACTAAACCCATTATATCGTTCCAACGTAGTGGCTGCACGTCCGCTCAGGTGGGGCGCCTGATATTGCGGCTTATGCTACCAACTGCAGTAATTGTGCTTGTAATGGACGCCAAATGGATAGAATGCCAATTTGTACCTCCCTTGGGGCAGACCAAACGGCGCCGAGTTGTTTGAATCTTTCTATAACTTGTACGCATATGAAGAACTAGATTTGCTGTATGAATCCCCAAGGTAATGCAGACACTAAGGATAAAATAATTCAACACCCTCTAAAGTGGCAGTTGCCAAAATGAAGCTTAAACCACCGTGACATGCACACTCAGACCGGGAAACGTCTGCATCACTCCCACACGTGCATTGGTTGAAAGAGATTTTTTATGCCCCATATATGAACACTGATTTGGCATTAGGGAGGTGTAGGTTCTTTCTAAAGTATCTCAACCTTAAAGAAACGCTGCAATCCGGGCCTTCACTCGTTTACGTAACTGCCTTCCGAAGAAGACAAGTTTGTGAACAATATATGAAGTCTGATATCTAAGCATGACGGACCTAGCACCTTCCAATAACGGCAATCTCGTACGACCAGAAGCAGACATGAATTTTGTGACGTCTACTCATCGCTTCAATTGTCCCTTGCATCTTTGAAAAAAAAAACCCAAAAATATAAATATTTGAATACCAAAACTCAGACATAAAACAAGAAACGGGAACAATGCTAAGACAGGAGACTTTCTCAAAAACAATCTAGAAACAACTGCGGCTAAAGATAAACAGAACACGCACACAAAAGATCGTTAACAAAAGACGCGATACCAGATTCTAGACGAAAAAAAGGCTGGTTGTTCTTGATGATGATTGCTATTGGTTTCCCCTTTGTAGCGGTGTGATGACGTGTCATATTACAAAAAGGACTAATATACCTATATTTTATGCTCTTGGTTTAATACTGGCGCTGCTTAGAGCAAGCACAAAAAGCTTATTAGACACAAAATACTTTTTTTGTAACAGGTGGTAACTGTCCTAGGCAATATTCCCCTCTCTGCTTTTCGTCCGCCAGCATTCTAATCTTATTTTCGTCGCCTCGACAGCCTTGAAGCAACCTTCCTATGTGCTACCCTTGAATCCTAGGGCTTCTGGAAGCCGAATATTTCCCTCATGTAGATTTGGATGGATACCCTCGCATTCTAACACTATGTGCCGCATAGTTGTTTTTTTTTCGCAGAGCAAGCATACTCCGTCATAATACTTCCCCAGAAAGCTCTTAGTTCGCAAGCAACATGCTCTAGCCTCAAAAAGCAAAGCACTGACCTGGGAAATATTGTCGAAATTTTCTTTTCTGATCATCGATTTCCCAGCCCTGTACATCTCTAACGACGTTTTAGCTGCCTTCTGTTCTCTCCATTTATTGGTTTCAATCTGCCTTGCCTTTTTTTGTCACCTGGGCTATTTTGGATTCTCCACGGTTCTTTCCGTATTTCATCGTTAGCCTTCTAGTCTTCCTTAACCACTGCGTGATTACGCTTTTAGTGTATAGATACCTAAAAATTTTAGCTGCCCACCTTCGTTGGTCCATTGCTCTCAACCTTATCCCAAAACATATTTTACTCTGTGCCTTTCGAACTTAAAAGACGCCCAACCCTTATCTCCCTGTACTGCTTCGTATTGGTTTTCCAAGCACGCCTAAGGCCGAATGGCATACCCCTCTCTGGTTCACTTCAAGACCTGATAGAACTTCTGATTTTAAGCAGAGTACAACATACGTAAATGTGAAACCTGGAACCATTACTCCTTTCCACATTCCTGTCACTACCTTCATATTTGTTATACCCCCACAGAGCTCTTGCTTCATTAGCTGCGTTTCGCTTTCCCTTACCCTTAAGTTGCTCCTTTTCTCACAAATTTCATTAAAGGTGCGGACGATCCACTGTAAACTTAAGTTGAAGCGGAGATCATGACAGTGGTACGTCTTCCGACAGGGCCCCGGCATGGGATTGTTTAGAAAGGTGTGGCTTTATTTTTTTTATTTGTTTTTTTTTTATTTATTTTATTTATTTATTTATTTATTTATTTATTTATTTATTTATTTATTTATTATTTATTATTATTTATTTATTTATTTATTTATTTATTATTATTATTTATTTTTTATGAAACCAGCTGCGCCGTAAGGCATTTCTGCAGGGAGGCTGGTACAAACATAATAAAGTACAATTTCATAAACAATCGACTCGTGAGGTATAAACGAACACTGTTTCACATCGAGAATAAACACACTGAACCTTGCGTCAGTTGTATATTCAATATTGCGATTTGGAAACATATTCCAAACAGAACTAGTAAGCGAAATATTAAACTCTGAAAAACATGCGTGAAGCTGAATTCGCGAACGTTGAAATTTTGCTTGGTCGCCGCGCGCCGGTACAAAGAATGGTGGGTAAACAGGTACAAGCTTATAGATTCCAGTTTTATTAAAATATGTGAGATAAAATAGTTCCCATCCGTTGCGCAGGCACCTTCTTTATAATGCTTGCCATGCAAAGGACTCTTTCATAGCAGAAACACACTGGGGAATGTCCTAATCGCTGGCGACAAAACTGGCCGCTTGGTTCAGTATACGTTCCAGGGCATCCGATAGGGTAACTATATGTGGTTCATAAACCGCCCAGGCGTACTCCAGAATACGTCGGTGGTGAGAAACCTACAATAGCCCTTTTATGTTGGCTGGCGCTTTTCTGAATTTTCGCCTGCGGAAATTCAATCTCCTAGAACCATTTTTTTTAAATATTTCGTACTTCCCCCATTTTAAATCTTTCGTAAAATACGCACCAAAGGGCTTAGATTCTGAACATTTACCGATGGGATTTGAATCTATGAAATACCGATAATGTATCATGTACCAAAGCGCATGTGCGCGTAAAGCCGCCATATTTAAATTTGCAAGTATGCAATGACATATACCACTTCATACACCAACTCTGACCCCAAATTCAAGTGATGCTGCAGGGAAGGATTATCATGCACGCTTCCTAATATTAATGTAGAGTACGCAGTTACCAGCGTACACATGAACATTGCACGAAAAAGCTTTGGCAATATTATTCGCATAAGGAAAAAAGTAAAGCCCTACTACCTACACCTGAGGTACAGCTGACGTAACGTCAACACGATCTCATTTAGAGCCATTTAGCATTTCATACTCAGCTCTTGACGAGTTGTAAGGAGTGATCCCATTAAAAAGGTTGGTCTGTGTTCCAATATACAGCAGTTTGTATAATAAACAATTATGTGGTACACAGTCGAACGTTTTTTTTAATATCCAAACATATGCGATCAAGTTGTGTGCCAAGGTCAAAACTCCGAGTAAGTCTTGGCTGAATTCTAGTAATCGCTTTGTGCATGAAAGATCAGACATAACGGCATGTTGAGCCTACATGAAATAGTTATTACTTTCCAGCTGCTTCATAATATAGCCGTTATAATGTATTCAAAGGCTTTGCAACAAACGCTTGTCAGAGATATTGGCCTGAAGTTAGGAAAAATGCTTTTCAGATTCAGATTCAGTTTATTTCAATTCCGAAGTACATGCGGTGGTTGGAGAAAGGCTGCAGTACTGCAGCTTGACAAAGCTCCAACCCCCTGGTTACATGGACAAGAGTGCGTACAAATCAAATACAGCAGCAAATAATTTTTTGTACATCCTTTGATTGCAACTTGTGTAAGTCGTACATTCTGGATATAAAAAGCGTAATATTGCAGTCAAATACACAAATAAACAATCACAATACAAAGAGAAAACCATACGACCGTATGCATATAAAACAATAGAAAAAACAGTACTCTATAAAATACAGTGCAGCAACAATGCAAGTAACAAAAATGCAGTAAGGTGAACATCACAAAAGAAACACTGCAAACAGGTTTTTTGGGGGTACATTTGCTATGTGGACATCATTTTTATATAGAGTGTTGAGTAATCTCGGTGTTATGGAGCTGAGTATATTATTCCCATAGTTAGGCCGGCTGGTAGGTACAAACCAGTGTTCAAGGTTTCTCATGCTGTACACAGAATTATTTCCAGTCAAGTTCGCCAAGCTAACTAATGTATTTGTGTTATGGAATCCCTCTTTTGTTAATGCTCTACAGAGGCGATAGTCGCACTGTTTTGTACATAAATTGATTCGAATTTTTTTTTACTAAAGTACCAACTGAGTGGTCCATTGGAGTATTGGTTAATATTTTGGCTTCTTTATTCTGCAGTCGGATAAATTTAGAGATGTTTGACATTGTAGTGACACCCAATACCAAAAAACAATAGCTAATACATGATTGAAATAATGCATGCTATACAAGTAAGCTGGTTTTAATGGGAAGTAACTCCCGATTTTGATAAAGCAGTCCTATTACTCTAGAAAGCTTGATTACTACCTGGTCTCTCTGCAAATCCCAGAGCATATGGTCTGTGAATATCACGCCAAGAGTTTTGAAACTTTTCACAACTTCTGTGGGACGGCCATCGAGATGCAAGTTATTTATTGGATTTATTTGCTTGCCCTTAGCTCGGAAAATAATAGCTTCGGTTTTTTATGGTTTGTTATTAGGCCATTTGACGAAGCCCATTCACACAATTGAGCTAGAATCTCATTGCCTCGGCTAATGAGATCTGTGCAGTTTTCGCCGGTTAAAAACAAACTTGTTTCTTCAGCGCGGATTATAAATTTTACGGTAGAGCTGATAAACACAATATCGTTTATAGAAAATTTTGAATAAATAGGGACCCAATATGCTTTCTTGTGGTACGCCAAGACATGTTCGCTTTCTTAAAGAAGACGAGTTATTTATGTTTCATATTTCTGGCGGTTGCAAAGGTATGATTCAAAAACCTCACGTGCCCTACCGAAAATACTGTGAGATTCTAACTTCTTCCGTACCAGCTTTCGGTCAAGCGAATCAAAAGCCTTCGAGAAGTCTACAATATTCCGAGCACAAATTTTCTGTCTTGATTTCGCGGAGAATAACTTACTTCTCCGCAAGAAACGCCAGTTCAGTACACCTTTGTTTAGGGAAACCAAACAGAGCATCTGATAGTATTTTTTTTTATCTGTAAAGGACGCAAGCCGACAATACAATACTTTTTCAACGACTTTCGAGATAATCGGTAAAATGGATATAGGGCTATAGTTTCCAAAACTGTTTTTGTCCCCTTTCTTGTACAGTAAGGTTACTTTCGCGGTTTGCAAATTCGCTGAAAAAAAAAACAGTAGAAAAACACACGTTGAATATACTCGTCAGGGGGCGGAAAATTATGTAAGCAATACGTTTGATAGGGTGAAGCTCAAAATCAAAAGGATCGGAAAAGTTGCTGTTTCGCAGCTGGATAATTGTTAAAAATACCTCAGCCTCCGTTACTGGGGCTAGAAATTCTGAGCAGGAGCACAAATTTTCCATCTTTAGCGTGTTCTTGAGTAATATCGGTGAGGAAAATGTCGTCACAAGATATTCGTTGAAGGCATTTGCCAGATCACAGCCTGTTAATTTTTTACCAATAACGGTGATTTCCGAGACTGTGTTGGAGGTGCTATTAGTGCCAAAGAGTGATCCTACCTTCAGATTCATGACTTTGGATTAGGTTTGCAAATGTTAAATTCGCGGGCATGTTACCCGTGCCCAAGGACCTTTGTAAAAAGCAATAATACCATAATGCGCTAACAGCTCGGCGCACGCTTTCAATACGTGGGATGGAATTCCGTCAGGACCGATTGTTGATCGATCCTTAAGCTCGTGAATCAGTTTCAGGACACTGTCCTAAGCGATAAAAAGGGGTGGCTTATGTTCAGTAATGTTTTCGGTAGTTTCTGGAAATGTACTGGGAAAGAAGAGGTAAACTCCGAATCAAAGTTTTAATTAAAACAATACGCCTTTTCAGAGTCATCGATGGTTTGGCCGCAATCCACAAATAACGGTGGAAGAACAGCCGGTTCTCGATTGTCCGATTTGAGAAACTTCCATGGTTCCTTCGGGTTGCGGTGTATTTTTTGACCTAGCGAAGAAAGGAATCGCTGTTTGGTTATTATGATTGTGGTTTTATGTCCTCTGGGGAAAGCTTTCGTGCTTTCAAATGCACATCTGCTACCATTCTCTAAGTCGCCGTTGAAGAGATGACGACGCTTCTTTACAGAGCGCGTATTTCCCTGCAAAATAATGGCTTCTATTCCTTTTTTCCCGACAGCCCTTTAGATGGATGGTATCTTTCGAATATTACTTGTAGCTTTTCAACCGTTTACAAAACACCACCACTACGTGTTGCAGCTCATTCGCCCTACTTGGTTATTTTGGTCATAATTACATCCTTGTTAGCGAATGTCGCACAATGACAGTTTTTTTAGGTTCAATACCTTGTAAACTCTTGTTATTCTTTTACCTTTGGACGACCATCCAAAATCACTGCAAACGCACAATTCTTCCGTGACAGTAGCTGCATGGCGTATGGAAACATGGTTTGAACATAGTATATAAGTTTGCGCAATCACGAGTCTAAGGATTGCAGCGCCAATAGACCACGTCGGGGCGATGACCCCCTTTATTCCCATTGGTTTGTTGTGTTCCCCTCCGAAGGCGGGAGTGATTTGTGGCCGCTGCCGGCGCCAGATGGTGGCAATCTTTTGTAATGGCCTTCCCAGCGGCTTTTTACGCGGCGTCGGGGTTAGCTTCCCTTTTGCTCCTGGCCTTCGGGGATGGACATTGGGAAGCGGAGGTCAAAACCCTAATTGGTATAAGCGCTGCTATGGGGAGGTAGCCTCGCTTGCTGCCACGCGCGCAATTTTGACGAGTTTGTCGATGCTACTTAGAAAAACAGCGCTAAAATGTTGCGAACCGACGAAAGACACACGTTGCGCTGAACTGCCAACTGTGTTTTATTCAGATGTATAACGAATATATACTAAAATCGAAACAAGGAAAGAAGAAAATCACACCAAAAACCGACAGAAATTTCCTGATTGTGAAAATGAAAGTCGCCACGTGGGATGCCTCAGTCATGATTCCAAGTAATTTGTCTCCCACTCTAGCAACTCAATAGAGGTTTATCCCCCACCTATCTGCCTTTGTGTAGGTGATGAATGCTTCAGGTATCTCCCCCGTGTAGAGAGGTGCGGCTGCGAGCGGTCACAGTGAAGATGCACTCCAATGGCGGTTCCTAGGCTCCAGGACCAACGCAGTTTTCATCAGCCGTCCGGAGCTTTGGAACCTATTGGGCTTACGAGCCTTGCCCCGGGGGTCGTGCCGCGATTCCTTCGCGCGATACGGCGCATTCTAGCGTAACCTCGTTTCCATGTTCGTGTGGTTACGCTTCGTCTTGCTGTGTAAATAGATGTGCCTTCTTGGGAATAGACTCTTCTTCGTCCCCCACCTCTCCGACTGCATCGTATCACCGCCATGCTAATTCAATTCGGACTCCACCCGACCTCAACAACGAACGGAACTTTACTACGAGGTTCCACGACTAAGAGCACCTAGGCTGTTCTTATGTTTTCGTAAATGATAGTTCACTTACAATGACGGTGAAAGTGTGTTTAAGAATTCCTGCGGTTATTTTTTTATTTTTAACACCGTCTGCCTCCATTCCATGTTGTCCCCGCCATTTTGGTGTCAGGAATCAGATTACTGCCGTTAGCTAACATTTTTTGCTCACTTGCAGTAACCAGCAAGTGCCGTCTGTGCAGTGTCTGCAATCTTTAGGCGCCAAATGTTTTCAGGACGCGTTGTCCCGTGCTTCACAACATCCTAATTTTCGATGTCAATCATCTTCAAAGTTATGTTTATATATATATATATATATATTTTCTCGAGATACAAACGATAATTTCTGTGGAAAATAATCGTGTAGCAACAGGGGTTCGGAGATAGAGTACACGTGGCCTCATCGTTTGCCTCCGCATCCTCTAGTCCACTGCATTGTGTCCAACGCTTGGGACATGCACCGTACTGGCTTGTGATTTTGCTTCCGCATGAGTAGATGAGGGCTGCTCAAAACAGACAGATTGTCAGAAACAGGAACTGCGGATGTCTTCGTATTCACGCGGCGTGCGCGCAACACGTTTCCTTAGCTTGAAGAGTTCGCAGGTAGATGGTTTCATCGATTGCTGCATTCATAAGTGAGGTAAATTCAGCAGAGCACCGAAACATCCAAATTCGAATAAAGTGCTCAACTCAGGATACAAGCCCTACATAGTGACTACAGGAGGAATGTGCGTCGATACTTCAGTATTGAGCATGCTCAATTTGATTCATTAGGAGGTTTTACGCACCGACGGTTCACGGGCGATAAGGCTCACCGTAGTGGACGGCTCCGGATTGATTTTGACCCCCTGGGAATATTTAATGGCGCTGAGGGCTCGAACACATGGGTGTTTTCGCTTTCCGCTTCATCAGAAAAGTGGGTCGCTGTGGCCGGAAATCTAACCCGCAGCATTGGGCTCAGAAGCGGAACGCCTTGAGGATCAAACACATGAGCGGGACAGCGCTCGTCCCCGCATGCGTCTCTGCGCCGAAAACCGGTTTGACTGCCGGATAACCCGCCGGCCCGGCCGCTCCAGCTTGCATTCAACCTCCTAGATATTTTGACCCGCCGCGTCGGAAACCGGATTGCTCAGGACGGACATGTCTCCGTTTTTGCCGCTGCTCCTCAGCGGCGGGAAGCATGCTCAAATTACCCCTGTAGTCCTCAAAATATATCTCTAATACACGCTTCCATCTAAAAGCCTAAACACCTCGCCCGGCCGATCTTTTTTTCGTAAACCCCAAGTTAGGCGTAAGTGCAGACGATGAGTGCTGGACTCGCACTCTGTAGGAACCGGGTTCTATATACAAATTACCTTTGTTTACCTTTCATCGCTTTATTGAATTTACCCTGCAGGCCACTTCTGGGACCATCACACTCACGCCTCCCGCCTCATTTTCACCTAATATGGTACCTATTGATTTCGCCTAAAAGATATTGCTCCGCAACCACTTCCCCGAAAGTAAAGTGCAAATCAGTGGTTTGCATAATGCGACAATTGTAAGAGCTCAGATTACAGTCCCGCTCGCTTAATTTAAATACTTTGTGTCTGCAGTGATCATGTGGACATAAAAAATAGCCGTTCCGGAATAGGCTTAGTTTGCTTGAACGACCTAGCTTCCATTTTGCCACTATGCTATACTTGGTTATTTTGGCATTGAATCATTTTTCCTTACGAAGTTTGCTAGAGAGCAAAGACTAAGCTATATAGGTCGCACTTTCGCTCCCATTTTTTTTGCGAGAGCTATGCTGCTGTTGTAATTCAAAATTGTCAGCTATTTTCATACCAGCCTAATTTGTGTGCTTTTGGAAACCAAATTAGGTTGAATGTACCCAAAAACATTTCACTTCGGCTGAGCTTTATACGGCTGAGTTTAATGTATTTCTTCTTGGCGAGATTCGTCACCGATGTACCCTTCCCAGCAAACTCAGCTTTCTCAAGATTGTTCCATTGCTGAAGATTTATTGTGCATGTGTTGGCGGAAGTCATGGTGAAGGTAGCCGCCAAGGCGAATTTATCATAGCAGACTTTGTTTACTTGTGATGAGTATATTACCGCAAAGTTCTAAATAATCCGTGAATATTCATCGGCTGTCAATAGATGAGCTGGTAGGGTACGAGTATCATGAGAGAAAACTGCAGTGAAGCATGTGTTATTGAATCTATCGGGGAAAAAATTGGTGGAGTTGGACTGTTCAAACAAACAAATCACCGTAGAAAGCTTTACTAGGCGAAAACATATCCCTCACCAAATGCGAAAACTGACAGGTGTCGTCATCGGCGGCTGCGGCGCCATCCACACGAATGGTAGAAAACTAGCCGCAACAGTAAAGGGAATCATTATAATCATCGTTATTTATTCAGAAGGAGGGCGGCTCAAGGTCTAGTCACGCTTAAAAAACGGTAAGCGTGGTCAATGCGTTGAAGCTTTGTTTTTCACTGTAGTACTTGTAAAAAACACACAGTGACTTTTCAGCCTCTTTCCTGGCCGCCCGGCGCGAGGGGGCGATGCCCTTTACTGGAGTAACTTGATGGCCGGCAGAAGACGAGCTCTTCTGTTCACCCTGAGCAGCGGGCAATCTCATAGCATGCGACGCATTGTGGGGCTCGTCTGTGAGAGACACGAAGAGAATCTGGCGATGGTGTTCTCCGTGTGGCTGCCGGTGGGAAAACCCATTTATGTTGCCGGTCGAATTAGAACTTGGGCATGTAGAGCATGAGCAGGTATGACAAGTTAATTGCGATAGATTAGTGATTGATGCTAGTGATTAGTAATGCTTGACGAAGATGTACTAAAGTGAACTAGAATTAATTAGGATAGGCAACAATTGGTTTATCCTTAATATAATTGATTAGTAATCTCAGTTTAGGGTGGGTTAAGGGGAAATAAGATACATTTAGCTGTAATAAGAAGGGTTAAAGTAGGTATTATTATGGAATAAAATGAATTAGTGTGCAGAAAGGGTACATTTTCTCGGTGGCTTTAAAAAATCACATTCGGTAAGACAACGCACCTTCTTAGTTTTTAACTGCTGAGATGTTTATTCCGAGCAGTATCTGTTTGTCGCACAGAAAACCTCATTGTGTGAGAGAATGTGGCGAAGAGGCAAGGAACCCACGAGCAGGGGAGTGCACGCCTCGAGAAAAAAAGTGCAGTTGTCCAGGTCCTGAGAGTCGAAACAGGGTTCTTTACGACATAAAACCGGGAACCTAACCACTAGGCTACCAGAAAGACCCCAGGTGTACGGAGTTGGCAGCTGCGGGAAACTATAACACGTGCTGCAGATAGGAAAGAAAAAAATCCTTCCTGTGATCAAAATTGAACCTGGTCCTTCTCGGTTTAAAACCGGAGTTTTTTTAAGTGACAACCAGGAATAGGGAAGGAGGGACATGGATTAGAGAACAAACTACAGTAGAAGATATAGTAGTTTACCTAAAGACGAAGAAATTGACTCTGGCTGGCCATGTGGTAAGGTGAACCGACAGCCTCTGGAGAATTAGGATAAGAGAGTGGATACCAAGAGGTGGGTGTAGAAGAAGTGAAGCCAGTAATGCGTTGGAGGGACTAAATAAAGAAATTGGTGTAAAACTATGGGCCCGAGTACCGCAGGACAGGAGCAGTTGGAGTCAATGGGAGAGGCCATCATTGTGTTGTTGACCTGAGTAGGATGGTTATGATGACGACGACGACGACGATGATGATGACGATCATGCTTGTTGCTGCTGCGCTCTGTTGGCAAATGGGTCACTAGGTGATGCTTCGCAAAGAAATGCCACTTGGTGAAACAACAAAACTTGCCATTAACCGTATGATTTTAGTGCGCGAGCACTACGTGGGTGAACATGAACAAATCTGCGTGCGATGAAGCCTGTGCACCTACTTGCAAGCCCGTGCACGTGCTATGAACCCTGGAAGATTGTTTCTTGCCAACCAACCGAGTAACACATACTTGCTTTGCTGTGTCCGCAGAACGCTTTATAAAACGCCTAGAAAAATCAAATAATATGTTGGTCAAGTAGTTTTGCCAATTAAATCACTCAATGAATCAACAGATCGGTCACTTTGTTCATAAAATAATGAATCAACCAATCCTTTACGGAAGTTGACTACAAGGATTATGTTCATGCACTGTGAAGACTGTGTTCATAAGGAGAAGCCTGGTAGAGTGTTACGTTCCTAGGGAGAACGAGATGCCTATTGGCATGTGATGGAAAACTTTCTATGACCACGGATTTATATACAGTCTAATACACGCTCCTTCAATTAAAACAGTGCAATATCAATTTCAGACTACGAAATAAAAGGAATCGCATAAAGCTTGCTTTGTGTAAAATAGGTCAGCATAAAATCGTGCAGTATATATTTTTTTCGTACCTCTTTACGTGGAGTCGTTTTTGGTAAGGTTAAAAAAAAGGTCACTATTCTCGCAGATGTGTGAACTGACGTAACGTGATGATTTTGTCAGGGAATACCTGGGTTGAAATATATTGGCGCATGCAATGTGTGTAAGTGTTCTGTTCGGCGTAGTTGGCAGCATTTTAGAACGGTCAGCCGTGTAGAGAGCGCCGAGAAATAAGAGATCTCAGAAGAAGCATGTCAAGGCTTTAAATATCCCTGAAGAAGACGCCACCAGCTCAAGCTTAGAAAGCGCAGAACGTGATAAACACGAGAACTGCGTTTTCCTAACCCCACCCCTCCTCCCGTATGTCGTTTCACGTGCTGACAGCTCGCGCGATCCGAGAAAGCGAGCGTTGCCTCATGACACTTCGTCTAGCACCACCTCCTGCCCCCTACGAGTCACTTTCCGGGCCCAGTGTACGCGATAAGCGGAGGCTCGATAGCGTTGTCCTGTATAAGGTGAACCCCAGTGGCAGCGAAGTCATCAAGCAGCAGCAGCCCCCTGCAAAATATGGCATAAGAGCCAAAGACTTACCTTCACCTTAAAAGCGTATAAAATGCCGGAATTGAGTCTTTTAAAAAGATAGGCGAAGAGCAAACTCTTTATTCGAAAGGGTGCGTGCCTTTCGATTATTTCGAAGTCCCTCAGATTTCTTAATTACAGAGACTAGTAACGCCTTCTACAGATTTGGTGCGAAACTGTTGTTCATGACAAAGATTGGTGCCACAGGAGGCCGAATACACAGTTTGGGCACCTTAAACATTCGCGTGCCCTCTACTAACAAATTTAAAATGTCCTCAGATGTCCTTGAAACTATAGAGGAACAAAGACGGGTAGGCACTCGGCGGACGCACTCTCGAGTGACTGACGCCCTCACCCGGTTAATGGTTTATTCATTGACCGTATGGTGTACCGCGCCGAGCAAGGCAGGCGATGAGGTGCGCCGTAGTGGAGGGCTCCGGATAAATTTTGAACAACCTGGGGATCCTTAACGTGCGCCGAATTCTCGTACACACGGGCGTTTTTGCTTTTCGCCTCCATCAGAAAAGCGGCCGCCGCGGCCGGGAATCGAACCCACGACCTCGTGACTGGCGTTAATAGGAAGGTTACGAAGGTCCACATCCTTTTTGCAAACGTGCGCATTTAAACTGTATAAGTTAAGAGATCTAGAGCTGTATCTTGAAGTAGCCGCACATCAACAATGTTAGTATCGGCACGATCAGGAATAGTTAGGATCTCACCTGTCATAGATCACAAATCAGCTGTTTCATGTGGCAGCAAAACTAACTTTTTTGTCAAAAGCCCATTGAATTCTGTAAAAATTGACTCTATAGTGAACAACGTACTTAACTGGTAGTGTTGCTTTAAAGTTTCATGCCACATGAACCACGAACAAATGCCGCTCCCATGTTTCTCTTCTCTTTTACTTCGTCTTCTGTCTCCATGTTCAGCTGTTCAAGTCGGCGGTCTTGCCCTGGCAGTAGGGTAACAGTGCTAAGCCACTGAGCTCACAATTTCGATAGGGTCATTCAGGTTTTCGCCATTAAACACAAGCACGAAAACACCAACGTATTCTCCAAAAAGCAAGTAAATGGTCCTACCGCGTCATAGCAACGCATTGGGGCCATCAGGATGCTAGGACTGAACACACAAAAATAGAATATCAAACACGAGCCGCAAGATTAGGCCAAATGGGGATGAATCGTTTCACAGCTGTTGCGGTGGCTCTAATGATGTCATGCGACCGCACCAACATATTTCCCTTATTCTAATATTGCCATTCACTCTCTATTGTCGCATACCGCGTTCTCTGTGGCCATTCCGACACACCCGAGGCGTCAGGAAGGCGGCGACAGCACCGGCTTCCTTCCGCCAGCTTGCAAGAAGACCCCCTCAGGGCTTTGCTCGCTCTTTTGTGCTGGCGCAGTGAATGTGACTAGCTTTCAAAAGTCTATAAAGAGGGATGCTAGACCCTTACTAATATAGAGGCGTCAGTTGAGAAGGAATGGTAGATCATACTCAAAAAATAACGCCTGGCGTGTTCATGACATCTTTGAGGTTGCCGCTATGAGGATGAATTAAAGCAGTGTTTCCAGACCCATCAACAGGCTCAAAAGCGGATAAATTGATGTGCTGCACTGGTTGCGTACTTTGTTTTTTTAAGGGGAGTGCGGTGGAGCACCTCAACCTCGAGAAAAACTGTGAATATCAGAAAAAATTAAAGCCGTTCCACTCAATGGGAAAGCTGTCGGAAGTGCAGAGCAGTGATTCGCTATAATGGGCTGTACCGCCGTTATCCGCTTACTGTTACCACCCGATGCAATTCAAATTTCCCGCCTTCGCAGTGCTCACGCGTCCCCTGCCTGAAACTGCATAAGCGGGAGTTCTGTTCTCTTTGTGCTTTTCTCCCCAGACATGTCGGCTTTGCAGTTCCATATTTTGCATTTACTATCGTAAAAACCAGCCTAACGGGCGTCCTTAACTAACGGAACCCGGGCGCTGCCGGTTGATGACGTATATTTGTCTGTCCTCAAATGTACCTATAGGTTTCTTTGCGCCAAACAACGGGAAGATGTATGACAAGCGCCAGCGTTTTACGAGTTTCGAACGCGTATGATAAACCGCTCGGCTATCGAAGCCTCTGGGGTACGCCGCGAACAACAGCGTTACATGGATTGGATTTGATTGGATTGGCTACACTAGCCTAGGTTAACCAGTTTCGCGTAGCTCCTGGAAAGCCTTGCTACGCAAGCGCCAGGACTGGATTGGATTGAATTGAATTGGATTGGATTAGGATTTGACGATAAGCAGCAGTAAGCATTATAATCAGCTAATCCCAGACAACCAGGAAAGCTAAGAATAACCAGCTGAACCTTAACTCACGCTACGTATATCCTGGCATAGCCGCTTGGCTTTCGAAGCCTCTGGGTTACGCAGCGGCGAAGGGACAGTGACAGGCTACACCGTAGCGCCGTGGCGATATGCTTGGTTCCAGCGAGTGAGCTAGGATGACAAGGCGAGCGCCTAAAAGTGCTCTGCACTTAAAGTGGAAAGTAAGCGAACTACATTACATGTACTATTACGATCAATTATGAAGGGAACACAGGAACGCGCACAAAATACCCTCAGACCCAGCTGTGAGTGATACGCAGCGGCAACCGCCGGAAACAAAGTGGGAAAGGGGGACGCGGGTTTCTAACAACTGTTTCCATCCCCGCCGTGTGTCTTATCGGCTTGTAGGACGATACCATACTATCGACGAAATGATTGTAAGCTGCTTGTAGAAATGCCACCGGGGTGGGGAGTGCCAAACAGTTAATGGTATAGAGCGCCCTCCTTTCCCCCTTTGTTTTTTACAGCGCCATCCGCGTATCGCTCCGAGTCTGTTTCGAGGCTGTTTGCCACGCGTTCCTGTGTTCCTTTTCATATTGCTCATAATAGTACAGCGGAAAACCAATTCAACATAAACACAATAACTTCAGCATGTAGTGGACATTTTGTACGAACTTTTAGATTACTCTAGTCAGTTGTGTTCCAAACCTGGCTAATTGTTTTCGCGAGAGCAGATGCCTCACCCGTGTAAGTTTAATTTCTACCCCACTTGCGACAGAACAAGTGGTATGTAAGGACAAGCAAAATGGTCTTTGTCTCCCGTTGCACATTGAAGTCCAATACGTTCAGGGAAACTACTGGTCTTGCATCACTCCCCCTCGTATGCCACTAGTGCGCAACCTTCATACCTACCTAAACAAAACTAAAAAACCTAAACTAAACTAAACTACATAAACTAAACTAAAAAACCTAAACTAACCAAAAAAAAGAAAGTGTATGACAGCTGCATCGTACCGGTACTCACCTGCGGGGCAGAAACTTGGAGGCTCACTAAGAGGGTTCAACTTAAATTGAGAACGACTCAGCGGGCAATGGAGCGGAAAATGATACGTGTAACATTAAAGGACAAGGAGAGAGCGGAGTGGGTCAGCGAACAAACGAGTGTAAAGGACATGTTAGTAGAAATAAAGAAGAAGACATAGACGTGGGCAGGGTATGTAATCGAAGGCAAGGTAACCGTTGGTCATTAAGGGTAACAGAGTGGATCCCTAGAGAAGGCAAGAGTTGCAGGGAGCGGCAGAATGTTAGATGGGCAGATGAGATCAAGAAGTTTGCGAGGACAAATTGGTCCCAGTTGGCACAGGACCGGGGTAATTGAAGAATAATGGCAGAGGCCTTTGCCCGGCAGTGGGCGTAGATAGGCTGGTGATGATGATAATGATGATGATAATGAAAATAAAAATCCTTGTTAACGGGATGACATAAGGTTGTGGGCAATGTTAGCGGAATGCCATTCCAGATTACGAACATTTCGCGTATGCAATGTGATTGCTTAGTACCTTTCCTTTATAGTATTTTAGAGACGATTAGAAAAAAAGCGAGGGCTTTTTGAAAAATACGCATCGTTGATCATTTTACAAATAGTGGGTAAAGTTGAATTGTTGGTAACCTTCGTGTGCTGCGTTGGTGTGGGTAATAACGTAACAACGTGTCTGAGCTCGCCATTGGCGAAGTCAATACACCTATGAATGCTGCCGGCAATATTTCGAAACATGGTAGTTAGTCTGAATGGTAATTTGACGTAACTTCAAACCTGGCCCTAATGTCTAAATGTCCTCGCAATATCCCGCTGCAGAAAAAAGCTGACTATAGAGCTTTCCCCCGTAAATGTACGAATGAAGAAAATACCTATGGTGAAAAGACTCAAACCTTATGCCACGCTAATACGTGCCAGCATAATCATGTGTTCGTTCTAATTTTGAAATTTCGTTTTTAAAATCTCCAAACACTTACCACCTTAACTTTTATGTTGTGAGCGTGCCTAGTCCAACTCAAACCACTTGTTAAACAACTCGTAGATATTTCCATTCTCTGGCCGCGCTAAAAGCACCGTTACTTACGCTATCGAATTCAAGTGGTATATCTGCTTCCTGATAAACGGTACGTGAAAGCACTTTTTAAAATTCAATGACCTTTCTCAATCGGTACAGCAAGATGTTATTGCCATTCTGCCGATATTCGGAATCACGTTCATTCTCTATAGTCCTGTAAACTACACAGTCATCAGCGAACATTCAGAACGACGATTCAAGGCCAATAGTAATATCATTTTTATATAAACAAAGCAAAATAAGGCCCATAATTGAGTCTTCGGGAACTGCTGAGGTCACAGCAGCATACACGGAAGAACAACCTTCAACAACGACCCAGTTCTGTCGTAGAGATACTCGCCCATCCATGCAATAACAGAGTCATTAAGTTTATAGTCCTTTAGTGTACTAACAAGAAGGTCATAACGAACAACTTCGAATGCTTTTTTGAAGTCCAAGAAAATAGAGTAAACTATATTACGCTCATCTATTGCTAGAGGCAAATCACGCGTGAACTCAATGAGCTGCGTTGAGCAAGTAAAAAAGACGAAATCCATGTTGACTAGAATGCAGGAGATTATGTTTAACCAAATGTGCTATATCCCAAGTTTAGGGGAGCTCACCTTCGAACACAGCAACTAAATTAAAATCATCGCATCTTCAATGACAAGGCTCTGTTGTTATCGCAAATTTAAACTAACACTTGTTTTTAAACAGGCAGTCATAAAATCACACGAAGAAACACTACAGGGAACGAAGTTGAGCCTACAAATGCTCGAGCTTAGCCTCTTCTATCTTCAGCAGGAACAAAAGACTTCAACAATGTTTTTCGCAGCATTATTGTCAGAAGAACTGCCGGAAACTTGCGCTTTTGCGCGCCCTTCCCTGTCTTTGGCGGGGAGTTCCTAACACGGGGCAGGTTGAACTCCGGCGCGGTGGCCGCTGGTTCAATTTCCTTGTAGGCCAGTTATTTTCGGTGAACGACGGCCATATCGACTCGGCCACCTTTTCCGGGTCGATGTCTCCGATGCTCTCCGTTTTTAGAGGGGGCGGATAGCCTCGAGCTGGTGGTTCGACGAGGCCGGCAGGCGAGGCGTGGTAGAGCTAGGACTGGTGAGGCTTAGCTCGCCCATCGGTGTGGCACAGCCTTCTTGTGGTACTGAATGGTCTTCCGATGGCCTTTAGGGTTAACAGGTAATCTCTAGTGAGTCCTTGCACCTTCCCGGTTCCTCTAGTACCACTGCTTACTGCTTGACAACGTAGTTCGTTCATTAAAAGCATAAAAACACAGAACAGATTTAAAACAAGTCTGTATCGCTGGGCTGCCTCACGGCTTTTCCCTCACCGAAGGAAAAAAATTACCTGTGGCTTAGCTCGGCTAGGCCAGGACATAGGTAGCGTGAGCTAAATTTCAGCTGTTTATTCCTAGGTTTCCTAGTTGTCTAGGATTAGCTCATTAACATGCTTACGGCTGTTAAAACGATTTCCAATCCAATGCAATACAATACAATCCAATTTAATCAAATACAATCTAATTCAATCCAACCCAACCCAGTCGCTATGGCGCGCCTCGCGCATACGCAGCACGGCTCTCCAGGAGCCACACGAAGCTGCTCAACCTGGGCTCATTAGTGGCCGACGGTGATCTCAATGTGCTCTCTTATTTTCCCCTGCGGCGCACAGTGATATGGGAGTTCAGTTTACCGTAACACATCAAGACGATAGCGATCGACAACTTCACGGTTGTAGATATGGGGTGAGCCGAGCATTGGTAGGCATTCGTTGTGAAAACCGCGCATAACCAAAGCCGACACACAGGAAAGGAGAGGGATAGAGGAGAGCTGACCATACATCACAGTGCTTGTCTGTGCCATTCTATTTCTTCTGTTTGTCGTTTTGTTTTGCGCTGTTTTCTCCTTGGTTACGGCTGCAGTTTGCCTGGTACACTATCCTGCGGTTGTCCTTTGTCTCGATGACATATGTCACGACCCGTCGCCAATTCTTACGCTTAAGAAATTTCTTTTGTTTATTACCTTTTAAAAGAGCACTACTTCTCATGTTCCAGTTTCGCTCTTATGCTATGATCAATTTCTTCTATTACTTTCATAGCCAAAGGTTTGCTTTGGGAATTAGGCTCGACACAAAGGCACAGTGCGCTTTTTTTCTTATTTGTTTGGGATGTCTTATTGTTATTATCGTAAAAGATATATCAATACAAGACAATATTTTGCTGATCCGAAGTTTCTCCTATCATCTTCAGTTTATTCGTTCGCCCGTTTAAACGTGCAAAAATCAGAAATGGCCCAAGAGAGCCGTTAGATAAACTGCACGAGCAGCCAATATGCGTCACCCAAACAGGCGCGCGTTCTCTCGGTCATTAATTTTCGGTCCTAGGGGTGCTCGCTGAATAATTCGTGCTTTTGACCTCGGCGGGAGGACGGAGTCTTCGTATAAGCCAGACATAATTTCTTTTATTGTCTCAACGCACGTTACGTCCAATTTTTGTACGTTATGAAGTGTTTAAATGAAGTACATAAGCAAGGGCACTTTCTTGTTTCAGGAGAAAGTGAAAATTCAGACGGGTAATATAGCAGGTATATGGAACAAAGTTATTTAAAAATATTGTGACGGACCAGCATCCACGCGTTTAGAAAAAAATAGATAAAGGGCGAAGGAGTGGAACGCTGAATAACTGAAGAAAGTAGCCGACACCGTAAAATCGCGCACAAAACTGCAAGTTCAGTGAGAGCAGGCACATCGTTTCGCGGCCTGCTAATGACCCATCACATACGGAAACCAGGAACTTCCCAGACATAAGGGTGTTAATATACCAATATGTGAATGTTGATTATTATAAATGACGTAATTTCGTCCTGCCGTGTTGTAGCATATGTTGACCGGTATGACTTCCGGGAAACTTGTAATAAATACTTCGCACGGAAGCGAAGGAGGAGTATATGCAAACTAAATGCAAATGGCGGTAACGGACATAAACATACACAAACAAAGAATACGAAGTAGTCGACGGCGCGCCATAGTCAGGAGGCAATTAGGAGAGCTCCGCCTCGCGTTTTCGTGACACCTGGAGTTGCGTGATGTATGCACGACGTGACAAATGGTTTTTTCGAACCCGCCCGCAACCTGACCACAGTGACAGCGGTGGCCACTGGTGTGACGCCTACAGCATTGCCTCTCCCCTCTCCCAGCTCATGCTGCATTCACCGGAGGTGGAAGCCGACGCGTCACCGGCACACGCCGTGATTGCCGGCTATCTCAGCACAAGCCGCTAATTTCCCGGAGCGAAGAATGGCTCTGGTGCCTGCACACGACACGACGCGTTGCTCGAGGTGCAGTTTTTATATTCGGTCATCCTCTAGCTAATCCCGTGGTAAACTAATAAACTAAAGAAGGAGAGATTGCATGAAAAAAGCGTCTTCAGATGGCCGGTATAATTTATGAATTACGGTATGCTTAATGTTGAATTTCATAGGACATCTTTCCCATGCATTTGCTTATGTATGAAATATTTTCAGGAAGCTGGCGAGATGTCTTTAGGGCTCCGCAAATTTACCCGTAGCGAATGTTTATACAAACTCAAATTCTCCGAGATTCATAGCAAATGCGTGTACAGATAAAGGTGCGTGATCCTGTTATTCCTAATCCCTTCAGAGAGGCATGATGTTCATTGCGAACTCCTCATTCTCCCTGCAGCTGTCTTTCTACCTCATGAATATAAATAAAGATAACACAGTTCTACAAAGCTCAACATAACGCAGGATATTCGCACTATTTTTGTATTTGTGGTAACCTTATTTATGTTAGCTAGAAAGGGTGCAGTCTACGAAGTACGTATCAATGGAAACTTTCAGCCTTAAAGGGACTCTGAAGGCAACGAACAAGTTGGACTCATGCGAAAGTTCTGTGAACCATCGCGTCTGTAGGAGCCACTGCTAGGGCTCTTGGCGTAGACGACGAAAAACTTCCCTCCTTATACGTCCGTTACCTGCCACTCTGTGTCCGTAAAACTTGGGGCCGCACGGAACGTGAGATGGTGATTAAACATTGCGAATGTTCCGCGCGGCCTTCTACTTTACTTAAAAAACGCCTACCCGACAACGCAACCGCAGCGAGCACGACGACAGGCGTGCTCTTGGCTTTGCGTCCTCGTTATGGATAGCTGGGGTTTTGCCGCTTCGACGTACTAGGCTTGATACGTTGCGTCATCTGTTACTTTATTGGAACAGCGTATAATGCCATGTGTGAAGACGGGCCTAGGTACTTCGCAGTACGAGCCCCTGAAGGGCAGTACGTGTGCATTTACATGCTAATAATTGTATGCGTGCGCGTGCACTTACATTCGAGGATTTGAAAAATACATTAGCGAGTTTTAGTATAGCTGTTGTTGCTTTAGCGTGCAACGTTAATTTTTGCGGCCCTCAAAAAATAGGAAAAAAAGTTTGTATCCTGCCTACTACCTTGTTTGGCAGTACAGGTACACGTGTTTCTGCCTCCCTAAATGAATAACTTCTGCGCGTTACTGCTTTCATAAAGGGATAACTAGATTATACAGTGGTTATTGAGGGTGCAGCAATATTAAGCAATCTCAGGGGCAAAACGTACCACATTTCTTAAAACAGCATCATTAAAAATCATCTTTCAATCTTAAAAATTGAAATCCACCTCGAACGGTCAAAATCAGGAATAAAAAGAGCGCGGCAGAGTTCAAAATAAGGCTAGAGTACACACAGTCAAACCCTGTCGATTCGAACTCCGAGGGGATAGAAAATCCGTTCGAATTATCCGGAGTTCGAACTAGCGGAGCCCATTTCATTGGCGGTACAGCGACGCTAACGGTATTAGAAACGCATACGCGATAAAATTGATGGTATTCCACGTCCTTCGGAGCACCTTTTCAATCATTAGGTGCTATGAAAGTACGGCATACGCAGTGGTCAGTTCGAGATTGGGAATCCGAAGGAGCAGGCGCGCACTTCTAGACAACGATCCATAGTGCGAAGGTGACGTGGTTTATGCCAGAACTGCTCCAGTGTACGTAAAATAAGCACGCGTGTGCGGGTTTCGGAAGCTGCAAAAGCTAGTCACGCACTGAACTGTCGCCTTCGGCTTCTCATTTCTAGAAAAGTAGCCCCTGCGGACGGGCAGTATTGTTCGAATTATCCGTGGGTTGCGCTTCAAGTTTGAATTACCGATAGTTTCTCCCATTCAAACACACGTCACTTTTCCGGGAACAAGAAAGCAATTCGAAATATCCATTAGTTCGAATTATGCGACTTCGAATTAACTAGTTTCGAGTGTAATATGACGTATCAGCTCATGCAAGTGTGTCCAGCGTAACCTACTTCCGGGGCTAAATTCCCCAAACGCGGACCGCACTTACGCATCAAACCAGAAAAATGGTTTTGGCAGACTTATTTAGCGATACAGTTACTTCTGAAGGCCTGAATCGCTATTGCCCAACAGAAAGAAACTGAAACATTGCTCGTTTCGCCGACTTTCAAATTTGTTAAAACAGCGGTGACAGATGTTTCGATATACGGCTTCTAGCTGTTGTTCCCACTGGAGAAACCTCTAATATTCCTGATGATGAAAAGTGGGGACCCCACGAAGACCTCGCTCATGTCCTGAAGAACTGTGACGAGGAGTTGAAAGGTGGCGGTACAGAAACCGCAAACGGGGGTCGTCGGAGCCACGGTCAAGCTCAAGCCGATGGACTTCCTGTCTGTATACGAGGCCACGGTGCCCCGGGATCTTACTAATAGTGGGGGAAATCTTGTTGTTTTTGGTATTTTCCTTCACTCTTTATTACAATGCCGTATAGCATTTTGAAACAATTTCTTACCGAGGTGCTCAATTTTCAACCCAATTTTCTGAAAAATTTTCCCACCCGATATTCTGACCGAAAGATTACGGTATTGCCCACAAGGGCAAGACCTTTGCATCGATTTAATTTTCTGGCGTGGTATTTAGCAAACCCCAATACTTTACAAAGTTCCCGGTCATTCATTCTCCTCACCCAGAAACTATGGGTGCGAACGAGCAAGTCGGTATTTGAGATGGCGATGTTGCTCAAATTCATTCTCGGTATTAATTGCAAGCCTAAGAAGTTATCATTCGCATATCAGGTGATGGAAATGTGCACAGCAAACCAATAAAACTCCTGAAGCTGACAAACATGCCTGACCTTAGTGCAACAGTCTCGACGCGTGGTAGCCTGAACATTTCAAAGGCATCAACACGGTTACCAGCACATGCAGCCGGGGACAACGAAAAAAAAAAAACGACTGGACACGGCGCTGTCCTTGCCTTGTCGTTTCTTCCTTCTGTGTTCTCATCTGCATGCGCTGGTAACCCAGTTATTACGCATAAACAACTAGCCCACCAACGCATACTCATGAACTTCATTGCAAAGGAAGTATTTTATCGAAAGAAAACTCTTCCCAGTACCTTTACAAGAGCTTCTTGAAAAATTGCGTGATCAGGGTGAGGTTGCGCTAAAACAAAAAGAATGACGACAGAGAAGTTGGGACGAATGACGGTGTACCAACGTCTGACAGAAATACACATTCTCACTTGATCAACTCGGCCTTCATTCATCGTCCAATTCAGCCACATGTTTGCAGCCCAGATAGATGCTTCAAGGTCAGCTCAACGGACACCTATATAACATCCGCAGAAGAAAGCTTCGTTGTAGCAAATGTTTAGAACATAATCATCCATAAAAAACCACGAAAGCAACATGTTCAGATTCTGAAACTGCGAAAACATTTGCTCTGCCATATCCTACTTCTTCTGCGATCTTAAGACGTGTAAAGGAAATAATCGAACAGAAAGTAACTGAGAGTATCCTTTTTCCACAAAGGAGCCCAGAGCACGCCTTGCACACTTGACATGTAACGGCCAACGCAGCTCACCGGGATGCCTAACGGCACCTGCGTTCGGCGGCGACGCAGGTCAGGGAGGCTTTTTCGTTTCACCCCGAGACCCAAATAGCTGCCGAAAGCAGCCGACGGCGGAAAAGCCCTGACTGGAGGACCAGTGTGGCGGCTGTGTCGCATAGCAGCACAGCTCGGAATGGTTCAGCGCTTTCCAATCCTGCTCTCCAGCCCTTGAGTGGCGCAAGGGGCAGGGATATGAGTTGTCCTGTGTTCATTTCTGCACAAACACGGTCACTGCAGCTCCCCGTGCATGTTAATCTAGCATAATAAGCACGGGTAAAGGTGCACGGTCTAAGCAGCTTGAGCCATCAAGGTCTTGTTTGCCTTCCGACGAAGAATACGAAACTGACGCCAGTCTCAGTGGTATCACACACAGGGAAGGCGAAAATCACTTCAGCGCCAAAGAAAACGACCCTAAGAGCTACAACTCTAAAAGATAACCGATACACCGAGATAACAAGATGGTACACTACAAGCACGCATGCACACACGTATACATGCAGCATATCCGAAACAAAAATACGACCGAAAGCGTAAATTACTGGAATCGCCGAGCCGCAGCTAAAACTCCCGAGAACATCTACAAAATCCCGTAAGAATACAATCCAGGTAATGTGTCTGCAGGAGAACAAACTAACCAACAAGGAAACTTTTATACTCATGATGCTATATCAAAAAAGCCAGTGATCGCGCTATCCGCTGTGTACGTGTAGGTGTCTTCTTTTTATGGTCTTCGCACTTATTACGATTTATAATGACGTCACTCCCGCGATATCGCCAATATTGGCAAGCTTCGTTTCCGTTGCAGCAACAAGCGCACTCGATGATCACTTTACAGAACATCGCACCACAAGCCAAGCAGAAACTGAATGACGTACCTCCTGCGACAAACAAAACAATGCATCGCTTCTGTCAGTGGGCGATAACTACAGATTTCACAATGCATGAGACAAACTGTTAAAGCGTTTATCGGCCATATTGTAGGGTTGCCTTAATTCAAAGATATTCATCTATAATGCTTGGATATCAAAGTCCTTGCATTGCTCAACAGAAAAGTCTACGCATCTGGTACCCGGTACATCTGCTCAGCTCTCGTGTGGGTAAAGTTGTCCTGTAGTCCGTGTCGCAGCTATGCTGCTTTTGTGATAATGTGCAACCAACACGCTGAATTAGCAGCTTCTTACTTTGCCTGGAGAAAAACGTCTTCACAGCAATTCGTTTGTGTACAGTAGTATAAAGAACTTCGAAAGGATGCCTGGCGTTTTTATTGTATGTAATAAAAGCTTTGGTGCCTTGCACTTTTGTCAAGGTGAGTGGCGTTGCCAACTTGCCTTCCAGTAATGCGCGCGTGTAAAATGAAGCCGACTTCAGAAAGT
This sequence comes from Haemaphysalis longicornis, assembly GCA_013339765.2. Taxonomy (NCBI): domain Eukaryota; kingdom Metazoa; phylum Arthropoda; class Arachnida; order Ixodida; family Ixodidae; genus Haemaphysalis; species Haemaphysalis longicornis. Next base: position 55,651,167 of record CM023451.1, on the reverse strand, counting down.
CCCGGTATGTAGCGCAGATGTGTTCGGGCGGTATTTGTAAAGGCTCTTAGGCCAACCGACATTGTTTTCAAACAGCCCTATTTTATGTGTTACAAATGTCATTCGTGCAACGTGAATCAGTGTGGTAGTTTAGTAAAGTAGCTTAAGCATTTTTCCAGAATTCCCAATGTTGTAAAACCTTGTTGCTGAGCTAGTTGGCACATACCTAAAGAAGAAGACATGGCGCAAAGTAGATGTGGATAAACAATAAAAGAAACGACACATGCAGAAACGAGTGAGAAGCGCAAGTATGTGTCGTTTGTTGTCTTCGTCCACTCTAGTTCGCGCCCTCTTTTCTTCTTGCGCACCTTTTGTGTTTATGGAACTTTTTGAAGGGAAGCACGTAGAAATAGTCGCAATGTAATGAAGCAGTCTCTCAGAGGATGGTCTACCGACAGAGATCGGCAATTTTTGACCAACTGAGAAGTCGTTCGCGGCGATGCTTCCTCGAGACGTACATTGACGTTTGCAACGCCCATACCCGCAGCATTCTTCCTCAGATGGGGCACATTGCGCTCAGTTAGGGAAACAGATGGGCGGCAAAATCATGTCCCGCTTCACAAAACTTACGTAAACCACACCAAAAAATCCTTTCTTAAGTGGTGGCGAGCTATTAGGAAGAAGCTGTGTTTTTTTTTACGGACAACCAAAATTCGCCATTCTTGGTCCTCCCAGCTTGTATTATTCTAACAAAAGTACAATGTCGTGCAGTGAAATGCCGAGCATTTCGACGTGTATTACATTCATCGGGAACGGGGGAAAGTGTTTGCGTGCCAAATTGTCTAGTCCCTAAAACTCTGAAAATGAAACAAAAACTTCGGCTGTAGTTATGAATATGAACTATCGTGTTTCTTTGTGGTCCAGTTTAACCTTATCGCACTTCGACGTTTCGTGGAGAGTGGGTGGGCATAAAAAGACATGCAATGCACTTCCAAACTGTGCCTCTTTTCAAGGCGTAAGTTTGGCCTTAAGCGGCAACGATTCGGAGAAAAAGATGGTGAAAAAACTGATCCCCTAATCAACGCCACCAGCCACGCTAGTTCCCGTTGTTTTGCATGTCTATGGCTTTACGCCACTAAGATTGCTTGAGTTATAACGCACCAGCCACCATTAGTCTCGTTTAGGGTGACTAGCACTTAGGCCCAATGAAGGGCACCGTTCCACTCCTACCCCGCTTTCTTTAAGGGGAAGGCATTCAGGCTGCGCCAAAGGCTGGCTCACTTTGGCTATCTTCTGGCTGTGGCTGGGGGTGCTATCGTATATTTTTAAAGGAATTTCTCCTCTTCCAAGCGTCCATGGAGAATAACGTGCGACCTAACCTAAGTAATTACTAGCTCGGCCGCATTTCCCCGGAGGGTTTTCTTTGAGCTAGATGCTCTCATGGGGGTCATCCGGCATTGTTCACCAAATTTCGATTTCTCCACTGTTTCTCGTGTGATCGATATGAGGAGTGAATTTGCGCTTTGTTTTGGGCTCTAATGTACGGTGGACAATGCATAGGCAAATGCTCTCAAAGATTAGCGAAAATCCTTCCTCTATACCAGATAAGCACTATACAGTGATAGAATTAGGGAAACTAACGGTGCCACTTCCTTCATGATTCAGCTTGGTGGACTGAAAGCATACGGGATCCTGTTTCTGTTCCGCTGAAATCGGACCGCTGAGACCCATCCTGAGAAACTATTCCCTTGAATGCGGTGCACTTTTCTTCCGCGCGAATGGTAGCAACGATTAAGCGCGATTCCCCTTGACTGCAAAATAGCATTCCACGCTGATGGTGTGTCAGTTGCTGGCTAATTCCATGGCTAAGTGCAAGCCAAAATGGTTGTAGCAATTTATGTTTTTTTTTGCTTTCCACTGGCTAAAACTTAGCGCCTGCAACTTAGCTGCTGGTACTTTTGGTTGTTGTATCCTGGTGACAATTTGATTGAAGCAAGTTTTATTTACATCTAGTGGCTGGAAAACATTGTTTGTCTATAAAACTACATCTGTAGGAACTGCCACCGGGAAATAACATTTTTGAAGAAATACGTAGATATAAGCATACTACCGAGGGCATTTGACAAAATGTTGTTCACAGTGAAAAAATGATGAATTTGGCAGTAATGACTGTCTTCTTTTTAAATGTATGTTGAAGAAGAAGAGGATGAGCCGCAAATTAGCACAGTTAGTCTAGTTGCACAGCTATATGGTCACCATAAAACAAACGTTGCTCATTGCAGCCATCCTATGTATGTGTTTGTCGCTGAATCTGAATTTCCGTTTCAGATCTTACTACTCCAAATTTGAAAATATTTAACAGAATGCCTCTAAGAGAGAGCACATCCATTTTCATGTACTTCGGAATAGCAATGCGTTCTGCAAATTATCTACAAGCAATTCAAGTTGCACCCCTCCACTCCGACCTCTCTATCTTGGTCTGTGTTTCTCACCCCGTCTGTAATGTAAATACAGTTGCAATTCCCGCACGCACTCTCTTAGATGATTTTATGTAGGAAAAGTTACAAAAGATCCCTTAGTTTTTTGTGAGAAGATTGGTAGATGAAATTACTGTTCTTGCTACGTTCGTCACCAGCCTTCTCTCGATGTCAATGCTAGGCCTGAAGTTTCGTCATCGGGCTCACTGTAACTACTTGTTGCTGCAGAATGGCTATTCATACTGCTGCAACAGTGCCCTATAGAAGCAGCTGGCAGACTGAGACAGCAGCGAGGCAGAGCGGGCTCTCATGATAAATGTCACGTCGGGGGCCACGTAATTGTTTAACTTCTGATGCACGAGCTGTGGAACGCAGATCGTGCATGAGAAATCAGAAATAGAGCGCGTCAAGTGTTGAATCTCCAAATATAGGTGCCGGAGTTAGTTCCGGAGGGAGACGCCGCGTGCTTTTCAAATACGGCTTTTGTGCAACCCCTTTGCGGAAGCCAGCGGTGTGTGCGCATATACCAGCATAGACAGGAAACGCTGTCATCTTACAGGGTGCGTGCAACTACTATTGCTTCACAAGTCGGGCTTCCAAGACAATGTACAGGTAGAGCTAAAAATTCGTTAAGCATTACCCCTGAGGTAAAAAGTTTTACGCGTTTTAAAGGTACCTGATAAAGCTTGATTGAGGACGTATCGAAGCGTGGCAAAGGCGAATACAGGAGCACAGAAGACGACACACACAGGGCTCAGTGTGTCCTCTTCTGTGCTCCTGTATTTGTCTGTGCTGCGTTTCGATATGTCGCTATGTACCAACTCGCCCAAACCTATACTGTGGTGCTTGAGGAGCCCCAAACAGTATTAAAACCAAGAACAATATTCGGCAAACTTACAGGATTCTTTAAATACGTATATATATTGCACAATTTTGTCTCATATACCCGCACTCACACATCTGACGGCTGAGGGGGTTCCATCTAGCTATAAACTGCCGACCATAATAAGATATTCGCACTTAGTTTTTTTCTATTATAATTTAGTGCATCTTTCACCGGATTGTTTCCGTGGTTCCAGGTTAGTTTTCTCTGGGTGGAGAACACAGGAGCTGTTTTAGCAGTGAAGCTGTTTTAGCAGTACGACATCCTAAAACAGCGCTGTGAAGAGCAAGCTTATGGAAAAGGACAAACAAAACAAGCACTGCGGGGAACCGTTTAGCTGACCATTGCCGTCACGGCCTTTGCTGTATGCCCTTCCACAAGAAATATCTATTACGCAAATTTTAAGAACTGGCCAGCCGAGAACTCCATCGAGCGTGGTGTATCCTTAAAGGAGCCATGAAGACAGAATAAAAGTTTGTTTTATTCCAAAGATTTCGTGTTTTATATTGCCCCCAGCGCTTGTCCGGCAGCAAATGACGCCGTATTCACTGAGAAATTGATCAATATAGGTTAAAATTTTGATTCTCCCGCCAAATCGTGGTTTTTCGTAATGTCAGCAATGACGTCAGAAACTCGTTTATTCAAGCGAATTTCCACTGCGTCATTCGGGTTTGAGGCCTTGCTGTCCGTCAACCCTCCCAGACAGCGCTAATATAGTCATCCACGAACCGTTGTCCGCCATTGCTTTGTTTTTGAGCGTATTTGCACCGGGCTTGTTTTGGTGACTGTAAAAAGTGATCGCCTCGGGAAACCTGGGATAACCTCAACAAACAGGGTCACGTAAAACAACGCCGGTTACGCCAATCGGCCACTGTCCTGTAACACAACTTCAAAGCGGCGGAATGCTATGCAGCTAAATCAAGCATAGTGCGCCCGGTACCAACAGCAGTGCGCATCGTTACTTCTATGCTTACGTGCGTTTTCGTAAATTTCATTGTTTACCGCCCCATTCTTACTGCTGTAAAATGAATATGCGTTACACTTAAGCGAAAATAGTTCGTTCGGAAAGCCTTTGGGCCGTGCCTAATTGGCGTTTGCTTGTTCCGTCCCAAGCCAATCGGATAGCTAAGCTCATATGACATCATAGGTTCTGTTCCGGGAAATGAGCTAGTGGGTCGCATGGCCATTCCGTTTTTTCCCAGTTGTGTAGCTTATTTGAGCGAAGTGTGCGTTAACATTGGTGTCAGTATGATTCTATCGAGCCAATCTTTCGAATGAACCTAACTTGTGTTTAGTCCTCATGGCTCATTTAACGCAGAGAAGAACTATGAATGCACCGAATCTACTACCCGGTAAAAACAAGACATGTTTTAAAGGTGCGCTCCTGCCTCGTGCGCGAACCTGGGCACGCAAAATTGACGTGACAATCCCCCGTGTTATTCCGCACGTATTTGTGCCAGCGCGGTTCTTGTATCTTTTCGTGCGTGGTGGTGGTAAAAAAACATTTTTTATTGAGCAGCCTAGGGAGCTGGAAAGGGACGTGGTCAGCCTCCTACGTCCAGGAGGCCGCGAGCCTGCGCCGAATCCAGGGCTCGTTGCACCAGGGCGATTTGATGCTCCGGCGCCGAGCTGGTCACCGCAGACTCCCACTGCTCAAGGGAGGGGGAGTGAATTGGGTGGGGGTGGTAGGGACATGAATACACAAGGTGGTAGGTTGTGAGAGGGTATTTGGTGCGTGAATCAAAAAGTTCCAGTTGATATACATGGGTAGTGGTGTGTGTTCTCTTTCATTCTCCTTACAGCGGTCGTGTGTAGGGGTTTGCTTGCAGCAATTAGCCACCGAATAATTGTACTTACAATCCGAACAACGTGATAAATCCTCTTACCCGAACTTTCCCATCGAACAGCGCTGGTGATTGGTACTGTAACCCTTCCCCTTCAACGTGGTCATGATGGGCCTTCCCCAAATCCTAAAAGACATCGAGGGACTACAGCACAGCCTGCACGCTGATGATGTCACGCTCTGGGTGGCCGGGGGTAGCGAAGAGCATGTACAGGGCACTCTAGAACGGGCGATCCACGCCGTGGAGAGGTACGTAAAACGGAGAGGTTAATGGTGGGTCCCACAAAATTCAGATCTGCTAATATACCTTCGGACAAGCAGGGGGTCCAAACCGACTCCACCACCCTAAACATTCAGCTTTTTCCAGATAGTACGCCGGTTATCGCGACAGTTCAGAGTATCAGGGCTTTTCTCGTTTGAATTCAGGCCATTGGGCACAACATTGGAACCCAATGAAAGTAGCGTCTATCAAACAATTCGACTCATCTCGAATATCGCAAGCAGGCATCACGAAATCAGAGAGCATAACCAATAGGATTGGTACAGCCTTTCGTTTTAATTTTGATAACATGCGTAACCCCTTACCTGGACCGAAAGCAAGATGAGAACAACAAGACAAGCTCTATGATAAGGAGAGTGCACAAACAAGCCCTCGGTATACATATAACTGCATCGAACAAACCCTTTTAAGAGCTCGGCCTCCAAAACAGCCTCACCGAGCTCATAGAAGCCCAGCTAATCGCACAAAAAGAACGGACCCGCCGCGGGGGCTCAGTGGCTAAGGCGTTGCGCTGCTAAGCACGAGGTAGCGGGTTTGATTCCCGGCTGTGGCGGCCGCTTTTCTGATTTAGGCGAAAAGCGAAACCGCCCGTGTGTACTAGATTTCGGCGCACATTAAAGATCCCCAGGTGGTCAAAATTTATCGGGAGCCCTCCACTACGGCGCGCCTCAACGCCTGCGTTGCGTCGCCGCGTGAAACCCTACAATCAATCAATCAATCAATCACAAAAAGAACGGCTCACTAAGAGTCAGAGGCAAATTATAAATTCTCTTAACAAACCACAGACGTGCGCACGGCGCATGTCCAAATAACAGTGGAGATAGCGACCCACATACATAACCCGCCACTCCCCAAAAAACAGGAACCCGGTTCATAACAAGTATGGACGACAGGCCAGAGCCAGGGATTTTGCACAAAATAGTTGCGAAATGCGAGAACGATGAATACGTGGACAACGCCGAATAAACCAGCTGCGACGCAATGGCCTTAGCGATGGTCGATAGACAAGGCGATTGCATCACCTCCGGCTCGGTCTGGACGACGGAACCAGAGGTTGTTGAAGATGTGGCCATTGCCCTGGCAATAGTCGCGTCCCACAAGACCAAAGCGACTCCCAGTCGGTGGTCGCTTACTGTAGTGGTCGCCTAACGCGGGAGGATGCATCTCCCTCGAAGCGTTCCAAATTCTAAAATCCGACGTGAGGATTGATTGAAGCGGCAAGATACAACTGATATGGGACCAGCACTCTCTTGCCTTGCAGGGAATGAGTGAGCTCCCGACGCAACGCAAAGTTTCGTTTACCTATCTGTTGTCGAAACTCCTAACACAGATGCTCATTCGATACAACGGTTGGGCCGGGACAGGCTTGTGTACTACAGAGACATAGTTTAAATTATAGGCTCAAAGGTGAAAATACCTAGCCTCAGATAGGACACTGAGCAAATGGCAGTAATCAGTGGCGTGGCGACGGCTACAGACTAATTATTTCCCCAATCCAGTGGCTTACAGCTGATGTTACCCAGGGCTCTATTCATGTAAATGCAAAGCGTGTGGTGACAGGGCTGACCTACATCACATGGTATGTTCCTGCCCTTTCCGGAGAAGTGACCCGCAAAACAGTAAGGCAGGACAGCCTACACTCAACATAAGTTCGAAGGAGCAGTGGCAGACCGCGCGACTCAGCTCCGACCCGGGTGTCCAGACCCGGCTAGTCCAGATAACCACGACTGCCGCCAGGGTCAAAGGGTTCGTGACCGACGGCTCGTATACCTAAAAGTTCTCAGTGGAAGCTGCGGTTACTGGACGCTGAAAAGTACAAGCTAACGTTTACGGCAGCTGCGTTTCCATTGAGTCGCCTTAGAAATACGAACATTGTCGTCCCTTTTCAACAGCCGGTGCATATCAACAGACAAGGTTTCTAATTACTTGCTATCGCGTCGCTCAAAAAAAATATTACCCTTGTGATAACGAAATTCTCGCCTTCACAGTCAAAATCAATTCTTGCGTGCGGCTTTTTTCATAAACGTACATTAAAGGTAATGACCTGTTTTTTGCTTAAAAAATTTATGCTTCCGAAAACACGATCTTTCCAGTCAGTATGGTGCCAAATTGTAGTCTTTGAGTGGCAAAACTGCCGCTTTAAAATATTTGTAGGTTATTCTACTCAGTGTGTGTTTACTCTAACAGTCGCACTCTGAAATAGGCTGCGCGCGTGGGAAGCTTTTGGATTCAGCAGCAATAAGAGTATGCGCTCTTGATTCCTCGTATTTATTTGTATTCACCCTGTCGAAATCTGTCTACAATCATGATTCAAAGGTTAAGAAAAGGTTAATTTATGAAAGGACATTTTTTGACGGCCTCTCTTTTTGTACGTGCAAAATGTGCGACTGAACGCCTGGTTGCGGTTGGTAACTCCTGCTTTGCATTTCATCATCATCATCATCATCATCATCATCATCATCATCACAAGCCTATCTACGCCCACTGCAGGGCAAAGGACTCTCCCATTATTCTCCAATTACCCCGGTCCTGTGCAAACTGTGACCAGTTTATCCCTGCAAACTTCTCGATCTCATCTGCCCATCTAACTTTCTGCCGCCCCCTGCTACGCTTGCCTTCTCTAGGGATCCACTCTGTTACCCTTAATGACCAACGGTTATCTTGCCTTCGCATTACATGCCCTGCCCACGTCCATTTCTTTAGTAGGTCCTTAACACGAGTTTGTTCCCTGACCCATCCGCTCTCTTCTTGTCCCTAATGTTAAACCTATCATTTTCCGCTCCATTGCCCTCTGAGTCGTTCTCAATTTAAGTTGAACCCTCTTAGTGAGTCTCCAAGTTTCTGCCTCGTAGGTGAGTACTTCTGCATTTATCACGCAGCAAGTTTTGCGGGAACACATACGAGAGTAAGTGTGCGCTGTTTTGCAATGCAGGTAAAAGGAAGAGAAAGGAACATGGGGCGGGAGTTGCAATGATCTGTGAAGTTGAATTAAAAACACCTGGCGTGTCCACACTCGCTATATGATAGAAAAGAACCAAGGGAGGGATTTCCCGGTTCTATCATCTCAACGTTGTAAGAGATCTAAAAACACTCGTTAACGTGTTGCTAATTGTAGGAAACAATCCAATTTTTGCGAAACCACTAGTGGAGAACTATCATTTCGGAATTTGTTATATTAAAACGCAAGGGTGCCCCACGCAACGTTATTCTTTCTGCCCAGGACACACTGAACGAGGCTGTGAGGATAGCTAAATGTAGATATTTCAGAATACTCTACCCAACTTTATTACGATCTGCCCCACAAACATTTTGGAACTTTTTGAGCAAAAAGACCAATTGTGTTGAGCAAATAACGCACGAGGGAGCAACTATTGTCGACAAGAAAACGATTGCCAATCATTTCAATTTGTGCTTCCTTAACGTTTTTAGCGCCTCTAACGAGCCACTCCACCGAGTGTGTCGAAGTAATGACGACGTTCCAGATATTTTATCTCTACCCGGTATTGTTTCGTTGCTCCTGAATTTGAAAACTAAAACTTCGACCGGTCCTGATCAAATTCCCAACACTTTTTTACGACGATATGCCGAGATGTTATCGGAATTTCTTATAATCATTTTCCGCGCTTCCATCCGTTCCGGCCGCTTGCCTCTTGATTGGAAAGTGGGACGCATTGCTCCAGTGCACAAAAAGGGTGACAAAGATTTGCTGCCAAACTATCGTCCAATTTCTATAACGTCTTCATCTTGCAAAGTGTTTGAACACATTATAGCTAAATTTATTATAACGTTCCTTAATGAAAATAACCTACTTTCGGATGTTCAGCATGGTTTCAGGAAAGGGTTTTCCACAGAAACGCAATTACTCTCTGTTGTGCACAGCTTTTCACAAATTTAAATAAGGCAGGTCAAGTTGATGTCACCTTTTGGATTTCACAAAGGCATTTGATCTTGTTCCTCATGATAAGATTATTCAAAAACTGGAATCGATTGGCCTTCCTGAATTTATAAATTCCAGGATTTCTTCCTACTTGTCTGACCGCGTTCAGTTTGTAAGCATTGCCGGCAATTGCTTCTGACCCGCCCCCTGTAACTTTCTGGGGATCCCCAAGGGAGTGTTCTTGGGCCTTTATTATTTTTAATTTATATTAATGACATTGTTCATACTGTTTCCGCGCTGGTTCAGATCAGACTGTTTGCTGATGGTTGTGTGCTGTTTAATAAAATCCCTTCCCATGACGACCAGCTCTTGCTAAACACTAACCTTCATAATATCTTTGCATGGTGCGAGCAATGGAAGATGAGGTTAAACACAGACAAAACCGTCTTTATGCGAGTAAGCAACAAAAAAACTATTTTACCGTTTACATATCAATGTGGTACCCAGATACTAGCTGAGGTTGTTGAGTATAAGTACCTTGGTGTCACTCTAACCAACAACCTCAGCTGGAATAAGCACATCTCTAATGCTTGCGCGTTATCTTTCCCTAAACTTGTTTTTTTTTAGACAGAAACTGAAGCATGCTCCTACTACTGTTAAAAAACTAACCTAGTTGACTGTTATACGACCCTCATAGGAATATGCATCAATCGTCTGGGACCCATACACAAAAAGAAATATCGAGGCTCTTGAAATATTCCAACGCAAAGCGGTCCGTTTTATTTACTCCAAGTACCGAAGAACTGATTCCTCCAAAAACCTTATGAAAAACCCACACTTGAAAAACGTCGGAAATTACACAGGCTGAAATTTCTTTTTCTCTTGAATAACACCAAGCATTCAGTAAACTGTGATTTGTACCTAAAACCGCTTACGACAAGACAAACCCGGCATCGGCAGACTCATTCATTAACACCGTATTTCGCCAAAACAAACATTTAAAATACTCGTACTTTCCTCGAACCATAAACGACTGGAACTGCCTACCTCCGTTGTTAACCGGCTCTGTAGAAGGACTTGATCGTATTGAATCATGACCCATGATGTATCTTTTTGTATCTTTTTATTGTTCTTGCAGATTTACAGTTGTGTGCAGTGTTATATTCTTGCCCCTCCTGCTGGGGCCCTTAAATGGGCCTGCAGTATTCTGTAAATAAATAAATAAATAAAAATAATTTTATAAAAAAATCTCATGTGTGACTAAGACAACAGAAGGAAATGATCGGCATGTCTGACTGAAAATAATACCTAATAAAACTACAGTTTGGATTCGGTACAATAAAGGCCATTGTGTCTCGCCAGAAGTAGTTTTTGTCCGTAGTCTGCCATGTGAAAATCGGACACTGTGCTTATCATTCAGTAGAGCATAACCCCAATTTAGCTAAACAGGAACATAGTAAATTCAGTGAAGCCAACAGCTTCGCTGGAGTTTCCTCTCTCAGGATGGAAGGGCTGATATTTTTTAGGCTTTTTTGTGAGTTGAGCCTAATTTTTTTCTAGTGACCGCCCATTCAACGTTGAACTAGTTGTGCGTCGAGCCGAGTGCTCTTTTTTATGTCGTCTGATGGTCCATCCACCTCCGCGGGTATTTTGTTGTGCCTGATGCTTTCCAGAATATTTCCCATCGATGGGCTGAGCAACGAAAAACCAGCTGTAGCACAGGACAGAAAACCACAAAAACGCAGTTTTTTATTTTAAATTGCAGTTCTTTTGTATCGTCCGTAATATGGAGACAGCCTACAGCCGGGACTCCCGGACACCCGGGACGGAAATCTGCAGGTTAGCGGAGAGTATAGACTTTGCTTAAATTTGCCCTGCTCCAATTGTCCGCCACGAAAGGGTAAGTTTTTTCATTAAGTTGACCGATGTCAAGTCACAGCAAGACTTCCGTCAAACGTATGAACCTTTTATAATAATTCTGTGTCGCCTCAGCTTCGCTGGTATTCTGCCTTGAAATAATGAAAGGGCTGATGATTTTTTATCTCCACACGGCAACCAAATGCGAATTGGAAAGCCCCCATTAGCTATAGGCTCTACCGTCATCATTACTCGCCAGTCCACACAAGTGGGCATGTTGTGATAGCTGTCATCCTCTTTACGTGTGGTAATTTTGTTTTTAGACTGCCTACGCTCCCTGCAGACAAGCTGTACCGGTGCTCTACATTTTCTAACTTGCTGCCCATGGACAATAAATAAATTCCCCCTTCAATGTGCTCGAATCACATGGCGTATTTAGAGTCCCTCCTCCGCTCCATTTGATCATTTCACTCGGCTAAGGGCAGAATTCCGCAATGATTTTGCATGGGGAAATCCGTTTCAAGGATTTCCTCCACTGGAGGGTCGAGTGAAGGAAACTCAGAATACCAGTGATATAGTGAAACGGTTATGGAAAGCATGCGCATGCATCCAAAAGAAGCCGCAACTCTGGTGGATCAAGTTGGCATGTTGCCGATTTTTGTTTGAGAGGTGGGCCTATTCTCTTCACCGCCTGTTAGCTGGCGCATTGTGTGTAAATTGTCATGCGTGAGGTTTTCTACATTTGAAAGGCATTAAAGAAAAAAGCGTCATACTCTTATGTTAATGCGTGTGTGACTACCCTAGATGCCTGGGTTCGAATCCAATCCACTCAACTCGGTGGTTTTCTTTTTGACTGAATTCTTCTTTCTTCTATTCTCTGTGCTCCATAAGGCAATTTACGAGGCCTTTTACAATTACAGATGAAGAAGTTTTCGCTGTGACCCTATATGCTCTGGAAATAGGGAATAAAGTGACGACTCATTGGTCCTAGACAGAGCAGTTAATCCTTGTAATGCGGGTCACGGTGATCCCAAAAAGTGTGTTTCTTGCTCAACCGATCCTTTTATCTTTACATGTGTAACGATGAAATGCGTTTAAACCTCACCACGCGAAATCGCCATTCAATGAAGTATAGTCGCCTTCGAGCAAATTGTAATCTGTAATGGGAATATTTCCTTCTAGGGCGTTGCAAGACAGCCATTAAATTGTACGAATCGATTAGTCGAAGGCCAAAACATAAGGCTAATTTTGTCACTTCTGCGGTTCACTGCGCTGTCATCGAATACGATCTGGGGCTTTTAATTATCCTGTTTTACGGTTCGGAATTGCCGCATTATGCCCGACTGGCCGCCAATAGCTTCGAAATTAAAGGCCTGCTCATGCATTCTCGGCATCCGATCGCCTATTGTGGAATTTTTCTACTTTTATTCTCCTTTATTTTGTACATTAGATTTCCGCTTTACTACCTCTCCCTGTCGGTAAGTTTCTTCCTTTATCACGGAATTAAATTGTCAGCGCCTGGCATTTGCGCTCCTGGAATCGGCGCTCCATCGCCGTGCAAGCTCGACGTTTCACTAATTAGCCTGACTTCCACAGAGAGCCTATTTTCCGCACTCAGCAACTGTAGCTATTCAAGTGGGGATGTTGTTACGGCCTGCTTTTATAAGTGCTCTGTGGACCCATTCACAATAAAATATTCTTTATTTGAAGAACTGCTCGTAGCTTTGTCAAAGCATGTGTGTCTAGGGAGTACATGTTGGGTGTTATTATTTTTCCGCAGTCATTGGTTACTGATAGTGGAACGAGCGGAGTGATATTTAACATCCGGCATTCAATGTCAGCATTGATCGCTTGGACGCAATAGCACCGACGACGGAGCTGTATTGCCTCTCTCACCTTGGCGAAGGTAACGTTCACGATTTGTCTCAATACAAGTGGCATATGATGAAGGGCAATCGTATCACTTGCAGGAATATTACTGAAAGCAAAGACATCAAGCTATTCGCGTTTTGTGGTTGCGGAACTTGCTTTGAAGCAGAAGAGGATGCGAGAAGCTGGTGCTGTAGTCCGTACTTCAGTCCCTTTAAGCGGCCGTAGTTATTATGCAGGGGGCTTTCGAAAAAAATTAACAGGGAATAACATGCAGCCAACACCATAATAGTCAATTCGAAGCACCATGCAGCGCCTGTCATGGTCATCACCACCACAGCGTAATCCTTAGCACAATTTTTAATGACACGCGACCGCAGCGTCGCGTGTGATTTGCGGCCAATCGATGTGATGCGCGGCACGTGAAGGTGCAGGAAATGGGAAAGACCCCCATTACTCACAAGTGCGAATCACCTTTCGTTTTTAAAACACTGGTGACAGGCTTAATAGAAGTATATCTTGTGTATTAAAAAATCGTATTACACCCAGTACGAAGCTACGTATTGCCACGACAAGGAAAACACGGCTACGTTGAAGCGACGACGAAGTGTCCAGCACGCGGCCTGGCTGGGCATGGTCGTGGTCGCCATGTACACATTGTAAACGGATGGCTCATCATCCAAATTATCCCTCGTTTCATTTTTTCTGCCCATACGTAACAGCATTTCAGCTCGAAACCCAAATGTGAAGGCGCGAGGTGCGTTAAGCGAATACTGCCGGAAAGCTACGCACCTTGAGCAGTGAAAAACATTTAAAATACAAAAAAATGATTCAAACTCAATGCATGTTTGACTGCTTGGGTACGGTGATAAGGTAGCCCTCTCTCGCATCTTTTTCATCGGTATGAATGTGTTTGGCCTTAAACTACGTTCTATATAAACATGCAGCAGAGACAAGGAATAAACCTATCGAAGTTTTAAATGCATTGAGGTGCCATTTTAACAGTTTATTCAGCTCTTCCTGTTGGGCACAAAAGGAATTGACGCAGAAAAAAAACACGGGTTGTTTGCGATAACGATGGCCCACAATGGCTTCAATACCTCCTCTAATGCCACATTTACCCGCGTTCACGTCACAAGGATGCTGGGCAGAGCGAATGGTTTTGTAACAACGGTTTCACCACACGCTCCAGAGACAACCTTATCCGGCCCGAACTCCGAACCCCAGTTTTATTGCTCGTAGCCAACCACCGCATACAAACGCCTGCCAGTGAGCCCTGTAGGCTTAACACGGTTCCCAGGGAATGCAAGAGATGTTGTTGTAAGCTTAAACCGAACGGCGAATCAGAGCCCCCAGAGCAACGATTGCAGCTCACATTACAGACGGGTTTAGCGGGATCGGATGCCCAGCACACAGGCAACGACCTTCGGTTTATTTTTGCTTTATGCAGGAACTAGGATTCCTCGAAACGTGATGCCTGCCATCAGTAGGGCATGACTGCGCATGTGCAGGTAGGCACTCAGTGATCTCAAGTTCTGCCTCGCTGTAGGGTTTGTTGCTTTGGCGATTCTTTAGCTTGTTTTTTTTTTCATATAGATAGGCAACGTAAGATGGAGGAAGAATGCCGTAACATGGGTCTCAGTTTTCGGCGATCACGATAAAAAACGGCAGCAAGAGAAAGGGCTGGAAAAGATGTAATGACTCCATGTTGCAAGATTCCTGCTTTTCCGACATTGTGCTAAATGCATTTTTCAAAAGAGATGCATCCATAAATATTGGCTCTAAGAAAGCACATAATCGTATCCGTTGATTTGAGCATAGGGTGATATTGCTTTTCACAGCATTCTTATTACTTGTGTTTAGAACCTGATGGATATCCTTTATATACAGCGTTTTTTTATGTAGCGCATAAGCAAGAACCACCAAAATTTTATGGTTTTAAAACAACTGTGATATTCTTTGCAAATGGCAATCTCGAAGTGCTCGTATATGTTTCATAATATCAAGGCATAGTAGAACGGCCACTGCTCCTTGAAGTACGTTTCAGTATGCACATATCTGATGAATCACAATAATCTAGCAACTAGCGAGCGATAACCAATCGTTTTACCACGCCTCTAAAGTAACTATACCCGTTGAAACTATTCCACAGTCAAACATGAGCAATAATCTCGACGGAGGACTAGACTTCGAAACGCCGCCCGCTTCGCTCTCAGAAAACTGATTTTGCAAGGTTAAGGGCGCAACACTGAGTGTAAACTGAAAAGAGCATGATGATGTTCCGTGCTCGCTATTCGTTTTCATTCAAGGTCACCTTTACTTCCAGCCCTATTTCCTTTTTGATATAGTAGTCATATTTCCAACATGATTACACACTGCGACAAAGGGGCGGAAGGCTTCCCGCCTTTCTTTCGCGCTGACATGTGTCAGTGCAAACCTGCCAATAAGGTTAAGATAACATGCCCATTCACTTCCGTTTTTCGCATTTTAATAGTGGTACGTTGCGGCAGGAGAGAGATCAAACCAACGATGAAATGGGGTGAAGCGATATATTTGCAATATTTGCCCAGTGGCCGTGACAGAGAACGCGCAACGTGCGCGCCAGGCACTTCGTCGTCGTCGTCATTGTTGTTGATTCAAGGAGCTGCGAGGCATTGCCCTCCTTAGCCCCGTAATATGACAGCCGGGTTCGAGGGCGACGGACCCGGTCGAGGCAGAGGCAACGTGAGGATTGCGATGCGCATGAGCAATGCGATAACAAAGTACTGTGCCTGCCTCCACAGATGACGATGATGTACTTGATGGTGCCTTGCTTCATAACAGCAATGACTTAAAGCAAAGCAGACCGTCGCAGAAGCTCAAGCCATGTCGAACGAGACGACTAAGGATGCGGTATCTTCTGTTCTTCTGGTCTCGGCATGTAACGGCTGGTCTTCATCGGCTGCTCACGGGCTAGTGTGATAAGGCGGGGGACGTGGTTAAATGCTGCTCGCAGTGGGCTGGGGATGCCCGACACAGCCCACGTCCCCTCGACGATTCCACTCAGGCCGAGACGATTACGCCGCACCTTCACCAAAATGTTACGTGGCGGCAGGACAGAGATGAGACGAACGCTAAGACGGTTGAAGCTATCTCGTTACAGTATTTAAACAGCGGCCGTTACAGAGAACAGGCATGGTGCGATACAGGCCCTTCGTCTTCGTCGTCATCGTTGTTGGTTCAAGGATTCGCGAGGCATTGCCCAGCTTAGTCCCGTAATATTATCACCATTTTGCACAGCGTTTCTTAGAGGACGCTAGCCTGTTCGTAATTTTGCCAAACAGAGGTGACGGCTCAAAAAAAATATTTCTTCTACCTGAGAAGCTAAGGCTGCGTCACGAGCTTGTGAATTACAGCTTGTTTTAGAGACAGCGCACCTACATGCAATTGCACAGTCCCTCCATGGCGTAAACATCCCCGACAGTGTCTGTTAAACGTCTACTGTCCCGGGGAAGATGGGTCGCAGAGACATCGAAGGAGAATTTCATTTTTGTGAAAGTGAATTTCATTTTTGTGAAGGAGGCCATTTTTGTGAAACTTTTTTTTCTCTACACCTTTAATTTTTAATTTTTCAAAATTTTTCCTAGCAAAACCTCCATTACGCTGTTATTTTGAGAATACGAAACCTGCTCAAGTAAGGGATTTGTTGAGTACGAATCCGCCCATTCCTAACATGTAAAGAGGGACTTGTTTTCACAGCCGTCATGTCAGCTGTTGAAGGGTCTTGTTTGTTCGATTAAGGTAGACTGGGTATGCGGATCAATTATACGCAGCTGTGTGCTTGTCAGTTCCGCAATAACTAAGCCGCAAAGACGAGGGCGGAGACTCGACGAACACCACTGGGCAAGGAAAGAAGGCCGCTGTGGTTCCATAGGTGCATGATTTTTCCCCTAATATAAGGAAAATAGCAGCGAGACAGGGCCTGAAGGTGGTGTGCTCAGCCCCCTCGACAGCATAAACAATTTTCCGTCAAGTAAGCAATGCCTCAAAATAAGGAATATGCAAGACAAATCAGCGGTCAAGAAATGATGAGTGCGTCGAACCTGTTGTATACATCATACCGCCGGGTTCCTGTGGAAGAGAATAGGTAGGCTTTACAAGCCGGTGCGAAAACGATAGGCTATGAGAACAAACAGCACTTCGGAGAACGACGGCCAGGGCAGGATGTTTGTTGACGCACTGCGGACAGTGCTGGTGTAGCACAAATCTGTTTGACATTGCTATCGTAGGAAAGAACGAAAACAAGCTATTGAGAGAAATCATAGAAGCCTTTTGATAGATGCAAAAAGCCGCGCATGCGTGATTAGCCCGTCGTTGATGTTGTCCGTAAAAGAAAAGATCTACGGGGTGCAGGCATGTACGAAGACATAGTTTAGTGGGCGTGAGAAAGACCTATTTCCGTGATAGCTTTTTCGATCTAGAAGGCTCTATGCTGTGGCATCAAGTGGGTTTATATTTTCTGAATTAAAATTCAGAGACGAGCTTGTTCGTGTACAAACATCGTTGAAATTTAAGCCCAAACAAGACGCACAGACAGGAAAGGAGGACGGCATCGGTACTCCTTTGTTGTCGGTGTCCCTTAGTGCGCGCCTAATTTTCAACGATATTTATATTTTCCTATGTGATAACATTCACTTAGCGTGTGTTTGTTCTACCCCCGTAATTGATGTTATGTTGCTTTTTTAGCAGTATCCCTGTCACTTGTTTGTTAATACTTAGGCCTTTGTTTCAAATTTCAGCTTGTTTCTTCTAAAATTATTAAGCACCAACTAACTCAGCAAAAACTCCCTTGAATTTATTCAGGTTATTTACAGACGAATAGACAACGGGATCAAGAGAAATTTCATAGCGGCACTTCACAATACCTCTGCTACCTTCTCGAAGAAAACACCAAAATCTAGGACATAAAAAAATATTGCATTCGTTTTTACAGTGATTGGCCGCTGCTAACGACCTGCTTTTTTTGCTGCAAGAAAACGTCTCATATGTGCTGTGACCTGGACCCCCGCCAAGTGAAAGACAAGAACCAAATTCGATGTTTCACACGCTTTTTTTGTTCGAAAGTCTCTCCAAGTGGCTCTTAGCCAATACAACCTCCGCTCTGGTCACGAGATGAAGAATGCACAGGAAGGGGAACGGTTGCAGCCATGGTTATTACGGTATGCCAGCAATTCACCTTCCTTATTCTATGTGGATGTCCCCACACCAAATCCGCTATAAAAGTTGTCGTTTTCGCACTCGCAAACAATGAGACGCTTTGGCATGCAGAGAAACGCGCACACCAGCTGCGTCTAACCAAGGAAACACTCCGATATGGGGAATTCTGGAATGCAGAGAGGAGGTCGACATTAGCGCGGATGCCCGTCATAGGAAAACTCCGGGCATGCGTGGTATTAGAGAGCGAGCGAAGCCACTGAATGTTCACCAAGTAAAGGGAATGGGAGGAACAGTCTGGCTCTAAAGAAGGAAACTATCGTTACATCGACACCTCCTAGAAGCGATTCTACGTTCCGAAATACAAGAATCCAAAACGTTTCAATGAATGTAATTGCCAACGAGCCATGTAACCTATGCTGAATTCGTTACGAAAGTTAGCGACATTCGGTCGTCGCCTGCGGTGCTTCTCTGGCTTCAATTTCGCTCTCACTTAATTAGGCACTGTGTCGTAGGCTCATTTGCAAAGTTTGCGGGCCATTTCGTAAGACCCTTCTCCGCATCGTCCTTTGAGCTTCAAGGTGTGGCAGACTTTCACGTTTATTTTATCTTTTCTTTCCTGCTTAGTAGGGGCTCTAAAGAAACACACTCACAATTAATAGATAGAGTTCAATAGAAACAAAACCCTAACAACGTTTTCACCCCGCCTAGGGCCAGCGTGCAGGAGCAAGAATACATTGCGATTAAGCAACCGTGTCTCCTCTGAGGCCTTCTGAAGCGAACAATAATTTACCTCGTCCAGAAAGGCGTTTCGCCGAGTATTCACACTTTAAGAACAAAACTCTTCACCGGCTCCTGTTTTCTACGAAGTAGGTCATCATGAAAATTAAGAAAATGAAGCAGAGTCTCAACGTTGCCCAATCTTGCATGACATTTCACACTAGGATGCGTAGGTAATACCAGATCTATTCTAAGTTATTATTGTTTGATATTCCGATATCACTTGCTGAATCTGCATAAAAATAATAGACGAAACCACGCTTGGGAACAAGTGCCGGTTTGGAAATTTATTACATCCAGTACTACTTCACTTTGGCGTATTTCTTTGTCTATACCCTTATCCGTTCTATGTATGCCGCCTATCCCTTCTTATTTACTGTTTTTTGGAGTGAAAATGAAAAGCTTCGTGTTGTTCCCTTAACATCTTCGTTATCATTATAGAAGCCCAGACACGAAAATATCGAGACCTCATTTAGTGCTTCGAAGTATCCAGTTACGTTGTTTGCGTCCTGGTAGACCCATCTTTCATACTGCAATGGTCTTCCGATTTGTTGTATGTGCATTTGAGCGTACGTCTACTAAGACTACTGTGAGAGCCCCATAATCCATGAAAGAACTGAAAGTATCATACACGCTGTTACGAATCAGCCCTCCGTAGTGCTTTTTGCAAGAGCCGTCGGTTGTGTGGAGAAGCCTCCACTACGTGCGCCTTTCAAGCAGGCAATGCTGTCGGTGACTCACGCATGCAGCTGACGGATTCAAACGCGTCGCTACATGTCTGGATAGGTGGCGCCTCGCTACCGGCGTGCTCAAACTTCGGTTGCGACCGATGCAACGTGCTTCAACTTGTCCGAAGGGCGCGGAAGCCGCTGCGGATACCTTCTCACTCCCCTCTCTCGCACTCAGCGTGCGCCGCTACTACCTACCGCTCACGAACTCTGGAAATATTGTAGTGTGTGTCTGTGCCGTTCGTGTGGTGTGCGCAATCTAGAGGGAGCGCTTGTTTGACCGTTAGGCTTTGGGAATAAATACGACCCATCCAAGCGCTGTAGTGCCTTCCTGTTTGAGCAGTCAATCAATCCTGTCACTCTGCTCGATTCCTGTACTGTAACCTGGCCATCAGGGCATTGCTCTTGTCTAGCTGCTGCCCATCTCTCGCCATGACGTAAACATGTTAAGTTAGCCTTCAGCTTCTGGTCTTCTTTGAGGCAGCAACATTGGCTGGTCGCTCGCTACACTACCCTACCACGCGCATGTCGGAGGCGACGGAGCTCGGCTCGGGTACGCCCTCCCGTATGCAGCAACGGGTAGTCAGCGGTTGCATGACAATGTCGCAGCAACTGGTTGGCAGGCGTTGGATGGCAACATCGTAACACCTGGAGCCAGCGGTGCTAGATCGAACACTAGGGACGTCAAGTCTGCTTCGCACTTCACAGAATTCATGGCGGCCAATGGTGAGTGCGGGACGTTTCTTCACTGAGTTTTACCAGGCTTCTGAGGATAGCTGGTAGGGCGTGTGCTTTTTTCGCTTGGGTTATTCGCGGAAAACCGTTATTTGAGCAGTGGGAAAGCAGAACTCTAGACGGGCAATGAATTTGAAGGCTTTGAAAAAACCGCAGTGTTTGGAGTTTGCAAAAGAGTTACGCTTGGATGTTTCGGACGCGCTGAGAAACACAGAGCTGATACAGGCTATACTCGCTGTTGGGTCTGACGTTGACGAGCTGTATCAGGTCATTGAGCTGATAAATGGCCGGGAGACTGCTAAACGTCAGGCTGCAGATGCAGAACGCGTGGAGAAAAAGTGTGAACTGGAGCTGGAGAGGCAGAAACAGGAACGCGAGGAAAGAAAACAGGAACAGGAACTGCCAGGAAAGAAAGCGAGAACAGGAAGCTCGAGAGACAGGACTAGGAACGTCCACTCGAGCGACAGCATGAGCTGGAAATAAAGCGTCTAGAATTTGAGGCATCTCGATCTAGGCGTGAGAGTGACAGCAGCGCGAAGTCTGCGGTGACTGAGCGGCCTACTTTGCGAATGAGTTACCTAATGCGACCCCTCAAGGGGTCGCATTAGGTGACTAAGGAGGAGGCGGAAGACTACGAGAAAGTCAAGTCGAGCCTCTTGCGTAAGTACAGGCTGTCGGCAGAGGCGTTTCGGCAGAAATTCCGTGAAGCCGTGAAAGCTAAGGTTGAGTCGTACCAGGAGTTCACCTATAAGCTGAGGGCTAACATGGCAGAGCGGCTCAAAGAGGCAACGCTTTCGGAGAGCACGACAAGGTATTTGAGCTGCTTCGGGCTCGAGCAGTTTTACCGCCGTCCACCAGAAAACCTGAGACTCCGGGTGCAAGATAGGCCAGGTGTGAATACTGTGGATCATGCTGCGCAGCTAGCCGACGAGTTCGTCGCACGTCGAGGTGCGCAGGGGCCGAAAGACGGCCAAAAAGAGTTCAGGCCGAGCGCTGATAAGTCAGGGCTGAAAGGCAGAGCTCGCCAGGAAGATGGGGAAGCTAGCAAAGTCGTTTTCAGGGATTTTGAAACAGACCCGGAAAAGAAAAAGAGCGCAGACGCCGAGAAGCAGCTCCGAAAAAAAATCTTTTGAAGCGTGCAAACAGGCTGCGTGTTACAACTGCGGCGCGAGGGGGAATTTCTCTGCGAGTTGCGACAAGGGCAAACTTGTCTTCCACGGGCTAGGTCAGAGTGAGGATAGCAGGTAGTTTCTAGAGCTGTACGGACGTGAGCTCGTGGTCAACGGTAAACCGTGCCAAGTTCGTCGGGACTCCGTGGCTATGGTGGATATGATCCACCCTTCGTACGTTGAACGGGATGAGGTGATGGGACAGTGTGTTTGATTGAAGGAGGCCGTCGCAGCACGAAATGTGCGCCTGCTGATTTCTATGGTCAGCCAGCAGAGGC
Source organism: Haemaphysalis longicornis (assembly GCA_013339765.2). NCBI lineage: Eukaryota > Metazoa > Arthropoda > Arachnida > Ixodida > Ixodidae > Haemaphysalis > Haemaphysalis longicornis. Next base: position 55,629,219 of record CM023451.1, on the reverse strand, counting down.
CGTTTGGTAAACTTGTCACGCAGGTGGCAGTATCGCCACAACTTCTTCCGAAATACGGGTACCTATTCTCGAACAGGTTTGATCAGCTGTTACGCTACAAGGGGTACAACTTCGAAAAACTTCCCAGGAAAAAATCAGCTGAGCTCGCTGCGACGGGCTCAAGTAACGATAGTGTCACCACCTCTGAGAGGAACGGAGAGTATCAGACAGATAGCAAAGGTAGGGCGTTTCGGGAATCTTACAATAGAGGCAGCGTACGTCCTCTGTGTGAAAGGCCCCTACTGTGAGCGGAGATGTGTCAGCGTCTTGTTCGGAGTGATCATGTTCACGGGGGGCCTTAAAAACGGCTATAGACCCGAACGCTCGCAGTTCGCAGGCTTACGACGTTACGCGGCAAAGCCTGAACCGTGACGTTTGCGAAAGGAGGCAACACGAGTCTGTCGAAAGGAAGGGAGTTTCTCCGGACGCGAGTTCAGAACCGAGCTACGCTGGGGCAGAGCCGGCAGTCGAGACACTGAACGGTTTTCACGGTGCAGCTAAGCTTAAAGGAGCCATGAAGAGAAAATAAAAGTTTGTTTTATTCGAAAGATTAGGTGTTTCATAGTACCCTATGCGCTTTTCCGGAAGCAAATGATGCTTTATTCACTGAGAAATAAGGCAATATAAGCCAAATTTTAAATCTCCCGCTAAATTGCACATTTCGTGACGTGAACAATGGCGTCATACGAGCCGGTCCATGAAACAGATACTTAGTATGTCGACTCCATATAGCACCCACACGCGGGAATCAAACAGGAACCGTAACTCATGCCGAAACCGAGACGGCGGCCATTTTAAAAATACTAGTAAAACCTAGTGCACCCGCAGCCCTAGTCATGGAATCGCCTGATCCAGAAAACAAAACTTTCGCCGAGAACCTCGGGCTTGCATTTAACAACCTCAGACCACTTGAACGCTCAATGCTTCTAAGTGCACGAGCGGCAGGAGTTCTGGGATACGCGGATGGACCGGAAAGCGACCATTCCGAGATACCCACAACAGACGAACGCCCAGCCGTCGGCACCGCTGCCTCGTCAGCCCCGTCACGAAGGACGAATACAGACTGGTACGTATGTGCCGTATTTTTATTACGGTTACTAATAGTTCAATTTCAGTAGCAGCATCGCTTATGCCAATTGGCCGGTGTCGTGTATGGAAAGCCGTTCGCGCGAGCGCTCTGCTTCGTCCAGAAAGATACGAGCGTCAATCCGCGGTGTGTAAGGCACTTTTTTTCCCCAAGGTCAGGGCGCTTTGACGGCGCTTTGACGAAGTCGGCGACGAGCGCCAGCATGTCCCAGGAGTGAGCTAACGTAAGGGTCCCTCGTACTTCCTCGTACACTCGTACTTCCTTTAGCTCTCTTTCTCCTCCGTTTGCAAATTTCACGAAACGTAGCCACTCGCTTCGCCGAGGTTCGTCGTTGGGCAGCACATCAAAGGAGATCTCCTCACCGGGGGGATGTCGCACTCCCTCGACGATTTTCCCGTACTACATGGGCATTTCGAAACGTAGCAACGAAATTTCATTGTAAAGTACTCGAACAAACTGAAGTTTTCAGTGGTTGTAAACTGGAAACGAGCTCCTAACAATAGCAGCAAGCCAACACCATTCCAAAACTTCTGCGACGACTGTCACTATCTCGTCGCTGCTTGCTGTTCCTTACTCCCTTCTTTTCTATTTTTACCTTTTGCTGGTTGGCGATATGACGGCCAACCTCCTGTGAAGAGATTACGATACCAAGCAAGGTCGCGGCTGTGCGTGCTGGGACGGTTCGTTGGCCCCGAAGAGCCTCGAACGCGAAAATTCGTCTGCGCGACGGTGGCGACGGCGAGATGTCGAGTTCGGCTGGCGGTAGTTTTGCACGCATTGGCGTACACGCTTGCGTGTTTATTCGGAACTTCAACCGTTTACTCCACCGTTCTTAGTGTCATAAAAGGAATGTGCAGTATGTTTAACGGGCATATAGCTCACTATGCAAACTGGTAAGCCCTGCCTTACTTGAGTATGCTTTTGCCGGGCTCCGCCAATCGCAGAGCATTCTCGTGTGACATCATAAGTTCTATTGAGGGAAATGAGCTGGTGGGTCGCATGGTCATTCCCTTTTTTCCTAATTATGTAGCTTATTTGAGTGAAGTTTGTGTTAAAAGTGGTGTCCGTGTGGTTCTAACGAGGTAATCTTTCTAATGAACCAAACTTGTGTTTTCTCTTCATGGCTCATTTAACGACGACGCCGCAACTGAGCGAGTCGCTAGCGTTCCACCTCCAACTCAGATACTCGATGTCGAGCAACGGCGAGTCGAGCCCGTAGCAATCGCGATGTCGCCTCGGGTTGAGCCGCTTTCAGAGACCGGGCAGTTCGTACCTAGTGTACACTTGGCAGCCGGAAAAGAGAGCGAAAACACCCTCTGTTGTTCGCTTACATACAGTGTCGCAAAAACGTGCTGCGAAAGCTCCTATGCGGCCCGCCGTGTGGCAGCGCCATACACACATTTTGCGCAGGGTCTCAGCAGACCTCGGAGCAGCCGAAAACGAAAGTGCACGCCTTGCTCGATCGTTGGAAATTAGAGAAGATTTCTCTGCGTGCTCGAGATACGTCTCGGACGAACGCCGATGTCCTCTCGACCGGTCGCCGCAACTTTCAGAGAACGGGCGCGCATAAGGTGCGAATCAAAAACGGGAAAGCTCAGGGCAATGACGAGAGCTCAAATCGCACCTCTCAGCGCGGGAAGTGGCCTGTAGACACCTTAATTTCTGCATTTTCTTGTTTTTCCTGAATTACATTGTTCTTCGCCATTTACGTTTACATTTCTTTTGTGTGGGACATTTGCAATCGCACAAAATGTCACGTTTCGAGTTTGTGTACTTGGCTAAAGTACTGCTGGGCTAAAACATAACTAGTGCAGTTAGTTATTAGCGTATTTTACTCCAACTAAAAGCTTGGTAGAGCTTCCGTGTGGAGTTGTCCTTGCACTTGCCGGCGATGCGGTTGTGTCTTCCAGTGCTGTTTGTTGCTTGCCTGACCACGCCAAAGACGTTCTTGGCAGGTCACTACTCGTCCAGTTACCGGCCCGGAGGAGCTGCAGCACGGTTTCGTATAGCCTAGGCCTCCAGTCGACCGCCTGCGAGCACTTCTCTCCGATAGCATTCCTCCGGACAACGGTTGAAGGCCCTTATTCATCAAGATCTCGGACGCCCGGGGGAGAAGTTGTTACGAATGAGCCCTACGCAGTGCTTTTTCCAACACTCCTCGGCTGTGTGGCGAAGGCTCCACTACATGCGCCTTTCAAGCAGGAGCCCCTGTCGGTGACTTAGCTTGCAGCTGAGGGATTCAAACACGTCGCTACACGTCTGGATTGGTGGCGCCTCGCTATCCGCGTGATCAAACGTGAGTGGCGGTCGACGCAACCTGCTTCAACTTGTCTGAAGGACGTGGAAGCCGCTGTGGAGACCTACTCTCTACCCTGTCTCGGACTCAGCGTCTGCCCCTACTACCGACCGCTCACGAAATCTGGAAAAAGTTGTTTGTGTCTGTGCCGTTTCTGGCATATGCACAATCTAGAGTGAACGCTTGTTTGACCGTTAGCGCTTTGGGTATACAGAAATGAACTGCAGCGCTTGGAGGGGTCACCCTCCAAGCGCTGTAGTTCATTTCTGTTTGAGCACTGAATCAATGCAGTTACTCTGCTCGAGTCCTGTACTCTAACCTCGCCCGTCGGGGCATTGCTCTTGTCTGGCTTTGGCCAATCTGTCGCCATGAAGTAAACAAGTTCAGTTTGCCTTCAACTACTGGTCTTCTTCGAGCCAGGAACATTGGCTGGCAGCGCATACTTGTCATTGTTTTTTTTCACAGTCAAAATTCAACAAGGGTGTAAGGAAAGTACCTCGTCCGTTTCATCTATAAAAAATATTAGGCTACAAACAAAATCAAGAACACTATGCGCTCTGTTTCACTACCAACCTTCCAAAAACGCATGCGCTACAATTCAAAGAACTTCAACTGCTGTGTTCGCCAATTGATCGTGTATTTATATGCATGTAGCGGTATCGTCCTTTTCGCGGAGCTTACCGGCGGAGCTCGTACAACCTCGGTTCTTGGGCGGCTGACTTCCCCTGGCCTGGTTTATGCTCTGGAACCATGCTGAGATTGGTCACAAGATGGTACCGCTTACCACTAAGACATCGGGACAGCGCTCGCTACCGCTGTTAAGCCGAACATTCTTCTTCATAGATGGAGACGATTACGAAGGCTTTTAAGGTTGCTTTCATATTGAAGTTAATGCGAAAGCAATGGAGCGCCATTGCTGAACATGTGCTCGAAATACGGTCGTTAACTTTTTTCTTCTGCTCCATCTGCTTTTTGTATTCAGGACATTAGCCCTCCAAGTGTAATGTTAGGCCTAAGTTGAGGCCGGTCGGTGGGTATATACCAGCGTTGGAACTGCTGACACGTTATTTGTGGAGGCGGGACAATACCACGGGATTCAATAAAGACGGCATTATAGCGCTAATAAAGTCAGGCAGCCAAATCCGGCGTTCGTTGATCCGGCGTCCGCTGACTAAGCACTTCAGCACTACAATTGAAGGCGTCTGTCATGCAGACGAGAGCGTAAGGTAACCCGCCGCGGTGGCTCAGTGGCTAAGGCGTTGCGCTGATGAGCACGAGGTCGCGGGTTCGATTCCCGGCCGCGGCGGCCGCTTTTCTGATGGAGGCGAAAAGCAAAAACGCCCGTGTGTACGAGATTTCGGCGCACGATAAAGATCCCCAGGTGGTCAAAATTAATCCGGAGCCCTCCACTACGGCGCGCCTCATCGCCTGCGTTGCGTCGGCGCGTTAAACCCTACAATCAATCAATCAATGAGAGCGTAAGGTACTAAATTTTCGTTTTTTAATTGCCAGAAAAGAAAAACCACGTTTCAGGGTGAGTGCCTCTGCCCTTCGCTGTCCGGCCCTCCTTCGCTCTATATGGGTATTTGTACACACGTAGGTGCGATCTCGATCTATCTATTTCCCCGTAGGTATATATAGGGTGGGTGATGGTGCCACAAGTATGCGGACGCGTGCGTCTGTGTACGCGCGTCTGTGTGTGTTCTAAAATTACAGCTAATACCCATTTCTTTCAGACGGGTTGTGAGCATTACAATTTTGTGGTTTTCAGCTCCGCGTTTCCTAGGAATTATCAAGAGACAATTGTGACAGCTTTCAAGTGTTCGCAGCTGCTTTTAGATCCGCAAACCTCTACTAATGAGTTTTGATTAAAGGCTTCCTCAAAATATGAAATACGGTTGCGAATGCTTGAATTCTGTTCCTTGTAAATATAAGAACCAAGGTAATGTCAACTGTTTGTAAGAATATTCCGCCTCTTCCCTATCACTGTGCCTTAAGCGTACGCCAGTGTAAGTTGAGCATTGTTCATACGGAGAACAACAATAACGAATTGACTAGCGGTCAGTGCGTTTGCCGTGGCTGATGTACCAGAGGCAAAATTTGCTCTTACACTTATTTTTCATCCTCATCGCAATCTATTTTTTCCACCGTACGGTCCAGAAGACCGTATATTGCTTGAGATAATGCAGACTGAACTGTTTTGTGTTTCATTGCTTCAAACGCGACAAAAAGTAGTTTCTTTTTGCGTCGGGGTGCAAAAACAACTTTTTTCGCATGCAGACGCGGGCACAGTGTGCGACATTCGCATCGTTTTTTAGCGCTCCTGGAAACACTGCTTTCACGTAGCGTGACGAAAGATAAAAGTGACATCTCGCCCCTAGTAATCCCTGCAAGCGAAAAATAAAAGCCTGGCGCTTATCCGCCTTGATCGTGCAAAATCCCCTGACCATATCAGGGCCACTTACCTGTCAAGGAGGATTACTGCCATACAAATACAGCGGGAACTCTGCTGCACTCTTTCAAGGTGTTTGTGCCTTCCTTCATTGCTAAAAACTTTAACGGAAGATTCCAACGACCTCGAGCCAAATTGGTTTTACCCCTTGTTGCTACTTCCGCATGCCTTCAACTCACGCATTTCCCCCTGTCTCCCCTTAGGGGAAGAAGATCAGTTTTCTGGAAGAACATTTTTTCTTTTTCAGAAACGAGCCTTACAAACAAACTCCATACAAACCAGTCTCGAAAATAAGCGGTAGAGATGAGACGGTGAACAGGAGGCGGGCGAATTGCTCAAGCCCAAAATTAAACAAGTTCGGTGCTCCACTCAGCTCAGAACCGTATTTCAGGTTATCCATATCTAGGTGGTCTGCATGGCCGAAGCACCACCAAGTTACATTTATGATAAGCACTCGTGGGCATCCTTGCCAGAGTGGGAGGTAAAGTGAAGGCAGAGGGAGCACAATACTGCACCCCACCGATGCGCCAACACCCGTCAGCTTCAGTCAGGGTTTTCCCCTGTGTAGTCCTTGCATAAGCAGCCACAAAAGTTTGAAGAAAACGCCAAAAAACCGGTCCACCGCAAAAATGGCCACCACACGTTTTTGTCGACCTTCAATAAGTGGGCTTGGCACTGAACAAATATAGAACTCTCGAAAAGCAAAAACGTAAAAGAGGGCTTGAGAGAACAACGATTGAATGTTGTTTTTTATATAGCTAGTTCCTTCTGTGTAAAGTGGATCGCGGGAATTGTAATTTGAGGCTGGGTTATAGCGTGAGTTGCCAAATATAGTGATACTGTACAATTCACTGAATCTTATACCAAGATGGTGCAATGCAACTGCAAGAATTTAAATTCTTGACAAAATGAAGCAGCAAACCTACCTTTAGATATGGAAGAAATATTAACAATCACGATTTAGTTACTGCCTTCTATATAATTGGTAGAAGTCAGAAAAAAGTGAAATACAAATCGCCCAACCGCACACACACACGTAGTCACACAGTAGTCACGATTACACCCCAATCTGCTATATAAATCGACACAAAACGTCGCACTCCGGTTTTCAATGCATAATCCTTATCTTGCGAGTACCACTATGCAATAAAATGACACACTCTCATAGCGTCTAAATATGCAAATTACTCGCCTAAATCACCAAATTACTCTTGCCACCACTTTAAATAGTGCACGTGCAGAGGATTCCTACCTTTCTGATTTATAGAAAATGACCTAAATACACGAAACGACGCCAGAGTATTGCATTTGTGTACAGCAGTAGAACCCAACCTAAACAGACTTGCCGTATATAAATACAAAGAAATACACTGCGTCTCATCAACACATCAACGAATTCCTTCGGTACGTTCAAATATTGATATAACGGCGCTCACATAGCCGTAAAAGATGGCTTTAATTGCTACATTCAGAATAGGGGAGTTGAAATATAAAAGTAGAAATAATGATGTACCTCGAATGGTTAACTAAAAAGTCAAACATGTAACAAAAAAGTGTTTATTCAATGCCACACAGTACGCGTAACTTTGACGAGATGAAAAAGCACCGAAGGAATGCGTATGCCTTAGCGCACGACTCGTAAATTCTACGTACATCTTTTTTAAGGGTAATTTAACAGCGCTATCCGTGTAATAACAATTTTTGGTTAATTTCAGAACAACTCTGCTGCAGTCGGGAAACGTTTGAGGGGCCAAACGAAAGGTTAATCCACAGAATCTTAATCCTCATTATAGTTAGGTTGCAAACGAATATACTTGATCTGTAGCACTTCCACTCGCAGCGCATGCCAAAGCTCGGAATGCCCACTGGACTATTTATGACTACATAAGATTTAGAGTGTAATTAAGGAAAATATATACTTTTGACTTTTGATTCCGCATGTACGATTTCAATTGCTAAGGGACTCTGGTTCTCAAGCTAAGAAGATTGTAACGGAGTATTGTCGGTATATTTGCGCTCATTTTGTGTAAAGTAAGCAAAAAGTGACTTGAAAATCGTTTACTTGGAGTTGATAACTTTTTCAGCGTGGGTCAACCAAATGTCGCAATCTTTCCCCTACATCACAAACCCAGCGCCAGCCCGCTTCAAAGCATACGCTGAGAGCAGTCTATCATAATTATACCCAATACTCCATACTTCGACTCTGCCGTCGCAAGCCAGAGTGTCTGTTAATTATGAACGATATTTGTTTCATTTAGAGTACTACTTAAATGAACTCTATTTTGAGCAATGCCTACACGTGGGCGTAGTGAGCTCTGAAGGGGCGTCTGGTATCTGTAGTTACTGTATAATGAACACTATTAAAAGTGTCTCTAACTAGTCAGAAAGCCTTTCCTGAGTTTAGTAAAAATCAAGATAAACTGCTCAAATCTCCTTTTGCGAAGCGGGTGTCATCTATTGTGTCTCGTTAGGGGAGATCGTGCGACGCTATTCGACAAATTCAAATTTAATTGCGGCCTTTTTGTACTATTTAAACGCAAATATACGTGTCTGTCTGTCTGTCTGTCTGTCTGTCTTTCTGTTCGTCCGTCCGTTCATCCGTCCGTCCGTCCTCCCGTCTACCCGCCCGTCCTTCCGTCTGTTAGAAGTGCTTCCAAAGCGCATGTGTACCTTATTTAGGGCAAACAAAACCTCGAGCCCATTTGCGGCAAACATTACTACATAATATTAAAGGGCGCCCAAGGTCCTGTACTTACCGTGTCTATACAGGGATTGTTATTCCGACAGAGAATAAAAACAACTCGTTAGAAGGGCACACGCTGCTAAAATTAGATCAAACACAAAAACAGCAGAGCTTAACCTTGTGCATTCAGAGGCGTAACACGAAACAAGAGTTAAAAAAATATATCCAGGCTGCCCCACAAAAAACAGTGCAAGTAGTGCAATGCCACTGGTCGCGACTAGTTGCATCGCACCGGGTGCGATATTGAATTCATAATGAGAGAAGCGAGAGTGGAACGTAAGAGCGCAAATGGTGGGAACACAGTGAGGAACTGTTGCTGGGCAGGAGCGATAGAAGACTATCGTCTTTTGAAGACATTTCCAGGGGGCAAAAACCGATATAAAAATTTTTTTCAGCACAGTGAAAAAAACTTCGGAGGTTTGATAATTGCAGAGTTTTTAGGAAAAAATCTTTGTATACAAAGAACGCAGCTCACGCGCTCGAAAAAAGATGATTCTAAGAAATGATCCATTAAACTCGGCACGCCTTAACAGAGACGTACGTCTCGTAATGATAATATTCAGAAGTACCTTGTTCCAGAAATTTGTTTGAATTATCTGGAGGAGAGATAAATACAGAGAAAAAAGGACGTTCTGCACGCTAAAGCGCAAGAAACTCCAGTTAGGAGTGATTGCGGGCCCTCATTAAATTTCTCGCGACTCCCAAATTGGGCCAACAAAGCAGACTCGACCAAAAAAGCAACAGCGAATATAACTTGTCGGATCAGTGGGATTCGATCCTCCAAATTAGCTCGCACATGGAAGTCGCTTTGTAGTTACAATTGCCCTGATACCGCTTTCACGGTATCCGTTTCTGTTTGACTAGAGGCTCTCCTCTCTCTATCTGCAATAGATTTGTCAAAGCCCGTATAACAAGGAATAGTACTGACAGAGCCCACTGCCTTGCGAAACACATCACAGTGCAAACACATAAAAATCTGTCGATAGCCTATACTGTTAGGAAGCTTTTTACCTTACTGACGTGTACACACAGTGTACAAGAGGCGAACTATTGAAAACGTAAAATAAGAAACTCGTCTTAGATATAACAGCAGAAGTTATGTGTACCAGTGCTTGTTACTACAATTATCGTCCATGTTTTATGGTCCATACAGAGACTAGCTTGTTACATAAGCAATGTAAGAGTGCGGTTTATTTTTGTATTTTCGGTGTGCTTATTCAAAAATCAGCGTGTGCGCACCCATACAATTCCTCGCATTTACGATGCCTCGAGAGCGAGAGGCAAATTTACAGAATATATAATCCCGTTGTGTGCTCGAAAACCGCTTTCCATCGCAAAAAAAAAAGCTCGAGGGACAAAAGAACTTTCTCTAAGTAGGTTCCCATGTGCTGCTTAATGAGGCTATAGCTATAACTGCGTACTTTAAAAAAAATCTTTAGACGCGATTCGGTGCGTTTTCTACTTAGGAGTTCAAGTTTTACTTCGTATTATAGCTCTGAAAGCTTCAAAAATTGCGCTGTCTTGCAACTCACAAGAAACAAAATGCAGTTTATCTGAAATGCTTCCTATGGGTTTAAAATGCGATTAGTTATCCAGGTTATTGATACTGACTTAGTACTCAAGTTTTTCTCAAAGCACAAAGAGAGCCACGGGTTGTACAAACAAGCATTCAAGAAGTGCACCGTAGTTGCCGTCGGTGTTCTGCATGGGGACCCCACTTTGTCACCCTCCGGAGGTTCGGGTTTGACTTCCACTCACAGGGGTATATGCCTCAGTGTTATTTGCTATGAGTTTTGCCAACACGATGAAATCACCCTCCCTAATGTCCCAGTCGGCTTCTCAGTTCGGATTTCTAGAGATTGCTGCTGCTTTTCTAGGTTTCCTTTTGTCTGAAAGCTCAGGAGCATTATAGGCCCATTACATTCATGCTTTGCTTCAGATCCACAAGCCCATCACTCATTAGTTGTTTACTATAAATGTAATCGGGGTACACAAGCACATCACTCAATAGCTGTTTATTGGAAACGTAGAAAAGAAATCTTGATACACAAGCACAGCACCCATCAGTTGTTTACTATAAAAGTAATGATTGACTAGGAATGGTTCCACTGAACCTGCTGTCAATGAAGAGGCATTACTTGCGTGGCGCTTCCGTTGTAAACGGGCACCTGAATCTGAGTCTTCATACTGGTGAGCGTATGATAGTGCTGTGTACATTTAAAAGTTGAACATGATGTTGATATGCCTGGTTGTGACAGCTGTAAAATATTTAATGACAGCGCTCCGCATAAGCCGCGATCATCAGTGTGAGAACGTAAACTCAGTACTATAAATTAATATTATTGATATCTTCAGAGTACATTGGAGTCTATTGCAGAGGAGATGGGCAAAAAACGATAAGCATACAGGAAAAGGCACGCAATGAAGCAGATATCAATCAAACGAAAATCCACCGCAACATGAGGAAACCAAGTACAGGAAGCACAAAATAGAAAATAATGTACATCAGATTTGAAATGGCCGTATTGAATAGTAAAGGGTCAGCTACGCTTGTTAAGGTGGTTGTTAAGTAATTCCAGTCATTGCTGGTCCGGAGCCGCAGCACATGTTGGCATGTGGACGTGTTGAAGTGAGGTAAATGGAACTTTATTGAATAATCACGGCGGGCTAGAAGTTGCTGCGGAATTTATTGAAAGAAAGCCGCAACTATGAATAGTGCTAAATATTTCATGGAAAAAAAATAGTATGGTTTCCGAAATGCAACGAGAAATGCGAGATGCAGCGTCGTTCTTATACGAAATAAAACAATGACTAACAATTGACACGATGACTATGAAGCCACTGCTGATGCCGTAATGGGCAGCTTCAGAAGTGCAACGAAAAAAAAAATTACGCCCACCTCCCCTCGCGGGAACCATGGTGTGATGCGACGCTGAGGGGGGTTCAAGCGCAAGAGAGAGCAACCGCCGACCGAAAGGCCGCCGGAGAGCGGCACACCGGTCATATGCGCAGCGCGCCCGAAGGAGAGGAGACCGCGGAGAGAGTGCCGCGGCTATGACGCAACACAATCCAACACAATCCACTTTAATCCAATCCAATCCAATCAAAATCCAATCCAAGCCAAGCCAAGCCAAGCCAAGCCAAGCCAAGCCAATCGAATTCAATCCAATGCCCCTCGCGAGAGAGTGTTCGCTATCAGACAGGAGAGGGGGGAGAGTGGCTGCGGACAACGGACGCACGCGGACAACAACGGACGAACGCAGGAAGGACAGGGCCGCCGACAAGAGATGCTCTGAGCGTCGCATCTAAAAAAATGACTGATGACTTCTATACTCTCTAATGCAAATTTGGGCGCAGCGCGAACTGCAGTCTTCTCGGTCACGGCGCATAGCTGATGCGTCTCAGGAAGTGATCGCATGACCAGCCAGCGCACGGTGACGCGGGCCACTCTAATCGCGCCCCCACCGCGGAGCATGTTGCCAATCGTGTTTAACCTCCGCGCAAATGTCACGTGGTTCATCTGAGCCACGCAACGAGACGGAGAGCGAGAGAGGTATTTAATTTTGAAGAGAGAAGAGCAACGAAGATGGCGCCAAGGACCTATGTACGTGCCTCAGGCAGCGCCTGCTGGGCTTCTGTGGCGCCGCATTCGGTATACCGGCCGCATTCGGTATACCATACTTTCCTCTACCGTTTTCCTTTCGTCTTTAGTGTCTCTTCGTTGCCTTCGGTTACGAGGCAGGACCAATCACCAAACCACAGTCGCGGACACTTAAGCGCCGCGTACTAAATTACGAGAATGTTTTTTTGCAGAAGTTGAGGAATTCTTTTTTATGGCACTACAGACAACAGAAAACTGAATTCCATTAATCCACAGAAGACAGTTTTTCTTCGGGGACCTTGGCTACTTGGTCCACATGGGCGGCCAAAGCCGAGTGTTTTTTACTTCAACACAAGTATGCAGTTGCAAATAAACCTCGCGTACTGTAGCACACTGGTACACCGTGAATGCGAAGTCAGTGAAAGGTCGAAAGGCTGCGCAGTAAAGAATTTTAATATGATAATGTAAACCTTGGAGTAAAGAAATATTCTGTATCTGAGCTCAAGGTGCGCATCAAAGTGTAACGGAGATATCAGTGATACCGGAGATTTTGAAGCTATCATGTTATTGCGAGCGACGCCGCTTTCAGGCTTTTACGGATACAGTGTTCGCTGCTTTTCAAATGAACCAGAAAATAATCCCGTACTTGTCAGTGATTTCCAGAAAAGGAGGGTTTTGTACAGACAATAGTACATTACTCTGTTTTTTGTAATGTTAGGTTGGTTAAGTAATGTTAGGCTTGTAAAGCGATAGTGTGTCTAAATATGTGGAGTCGAATATAAAATTCTCGACAGATGGCTCCAAATATCTTCAAGACGTCTGCTGAATAAAAAAGACTGCAAGAAAAGAAATGTCGGCAGATTGCAAGCAGATAAAGCCTACATAAAAAAGCTTGAAACTAAACCTTAAAAGTTCTATAAGAGCTTCCAAGCCAGCAACACTTTTTGGCTTCTTTTTGGCTCTTCTGAAAATACGAGAGACGAAGTACCGCATGACGAAAATAAAACTACTGCGCCTAGAACCTCTTTCTTAAGATTTCGCTACACGTCCGTGGAGCGGAATGACAGGGGGACCTTCTTTCTGGTATGGCGCATGCCTGAACGTCCAAAATTGCAATAGTGGCAGGTACGGAACTGTGCTGATGAAAAAGCTTTCATGTTTTATGCATTTCAATCGCCACATTCGAGATATTGACTGCGGCCTATTTTTTAGAGTTTCAACAATAACCGCACTCGTGGCTTGGAATGAGGAACTTGATGCATTTTGTCTGTCTGGCCCACAACAGCTTCTTTTGCTATTTGTACTTGCGATGGCTTTACTTCCACAGAGCCCGCCAGCTGCACGACTTCATCAAAATGTTGGAAGTGAAGCGCGACGCATTCGTTTTTGCATTTGTGGGATACTAACCTTAACTTTATTTTTCGGTTTGTTACATCTTTAGAACACCATGAGCCTACGTCGGCCCATTTCGCGGAAGAAGATACTCGCATTCTTGGTGAAGCCTCCCGTATTTTCCACTCTGCAATTTACCTGCGCTTTGTTGAATATGGAGTAGTAGGGGAAGGGGAAGTGTCGATGAGGTCAACTAGTAGAGGGACGCGCTGACGTGCTCATTTGACGTCCTGGTGTAAGACCGACCCTGACGCTGTGAGATGCCACACCGTCAGAGAGTACGCGCAGCTTGACTTGTAACGACCATGGCATTGTTCGGTTTATAGTACGCTGAACCTTAACATCCCCTCTAGGGTACAGATGAAACCAGTTGGAAATCTCCAAGTGGTTGCAAATTAATCCGTCTGGTTTACAGATGTGGAATCTGTATGAAAATGTGCTAATGGTCCAGAAACGTTTATTTGCAAGAAGGAATTCAAACATGACGTTAACGCAAAGTGGCGAACATTGCCGTAGGTATAGCACGTGGAAATTAGCAACTTGCTTCACTGTGGCGCAACGTATTCAGAACGCCACGGAACGCAAAGAGGCCCCTTTCATCCTAAGCCTTTGCAGACAGGGTTGCCTTGCGACTTCCATGTTAACGCCACGCAAAACACGTCAGTTAGCCAATGGTCAGATACGGAAATTTCGTGAATATCTGTGTGAACCAGAAGTGTTACTTGAAAACCAATGCATTTCGTTGCGCAAAGAATTGTTAACTCTTGTTTTCAGGAAAAGGGGCATTGCAGATGCCGTTTCGACCACTGCGACTACACTTGGCACTGTCTGCAGGACAATTTAATTTGTTTAATTGTTTTTGTGAAAACACCTATGGTTTTCGGTACAACAGCGTGAATCCGTGGGCACCGCTCTAATAGAGTATCACAGCAACAGCACTATATATAAACGGTTCGCTCAGTTGGGAAAAAAGCCTCTGTGCCTTCGAAAAAAAATTTCGCAGCTTGTAGTAGTGGTGGAATGCTGGTGAGGCAGCACAGCCGACTGCCCCTCTCCCTTTGTAGTACAGGGGCAGTTGTACGTCACATGGATTTACGAACTGGCCGCCGATAGTTCTACATGACTGGGTGGCCCAGATCGTTTTGTACACAGCCTTTCCTAGTTATTTATGTATTTACAAGATACCTACATCAAGACCGAGAGCATAATTGTAGGGGGGTATGCGACATGTACAGAACAGATGACAAAAATACATGCATACATTCAAACGCTTTTTCTCAAATTGGTCAAAAAAACAATGAAAACCAGATTGGTCATAAACGGGAGAAAGCAAGATCGTTGTTTCCTATGCTAGCCAGTTACTGTGGCAACAAATTCCAGTTGCGCACTGTTGTTGAAAAAAATAGCCAAATGCTTGCACAGTGGAAGTGCTCTAAAAAATTTTGGAAATTAATATGACGCAGTGGTAGGTAGTTTGGCTGCAGTATGTGCTGTTTTGTGTCGATACCAGTGCGATTGTAGCAATTGCAGTGCGAAAATTTTAACCTGAATTTTTTTTACGTCTGGACTGTAGTGCTTCCCAGCTCACGTAGCTGTAGACGTCTAGAAGCTAGAAAAAACGTCCTAATTGTTGGTAGCAATTATTGTTAGCAACAAAAAACACCGCGAGAGCCCAGAGGTACAGCACTCGCATCGTATGCGGGAGGTAACGTGTTCAAAATTGCGTACCGCCGGGCCCTCGCCGGTTTCTTTAATGGGTGCAGGCGTCCTTCGTCGAGTGCAGACACTTAAACGGGGAATTCACGCCTGGAAAGCCGCCTTTACCTTTCAGAGGGCCCCTGACCCTTGTTCGCAAAGTCGGCTTCTGTGGCGCTAACTCGGCGTCTGTGCTCCCAAATTCAGGCGCGAACACACGTGAACTGGCTAGGGGAACAGCACGGGAAAGGTCATGCCATGAACGCTAGGCCGAGTGTTCTCGAAGAACAAGCTGGTCGATGCGGGCGCTTCTTACGAGGCGAGGCGCACGCCCACCCGTGCTTTGTGTTTTTTCTTGGCACCTAGCGGTGCTCAGAGGAACAGGCCCATGTGCCCGCCGTATTTCTTTCTTGGAATTTCGTTTAGTATTGCTTTATGGCGGAAAGAATAACTTTCTGCTGCTAAAAACTACAGGGAACCTAAGAACCCTTGATTGTGTAGCGAAAGTGCATGTATTAGTTGGCAATAGCAGAAGAAATATGAAGATTTTGCATTTTCCGCCCGTTCCGCTGCAACTGCTCTTTTTTTGCAGGAAATTGCGCTTTGCGACGACGTTTTGCAGATGTCAATTAAGGCAGATGGTTCGGAGTTCATTGGCGTTGACACCACAACTATTACACTCGAAAAACAAAAACCGGCTAGAAAGTAGAGCGTTCATTTTATCGCCAGTCGTGACTTCATTTACTTATTTAACACATACTGCAGACGATAATTAGGTCAAATCTTGGTACCCAAAAAGATAAAAGGCAAGCAAATATAGTCAATACAAACAACCAAAACAATTTTGCAGAGGTAACTTATTTCAGTCACGTATTGCACGTGTAAAAAAAAAACATTTGAATGCGCAAGTTGCCGCAAGTAATTGGAGGAAAGCATTTCATTTGTGGTGCCTACTATGTCTTATTGATAACAAAACAAAAACGGAGATGGGTCCACCGACACTGCACCTTTGCTGGGAGAATCAAAGCGAACGCACATACGGCTAGTTGCTAGACTTCGGGTATTGATAGTCAACATTATTGGTGAGGGAGAATCGGTGCGTGAGTATTTTACAAAAATTACACCATCTTCCCGCGGGGAACCCTGAGGAAATGCGAAGCATCATGGGGGTTTCGTGTGATTTTTATTGCGTTGTTTCGGGATCCGCTGCTCGGCACCGACGTTTAGATTCGGCTACGCGTTGACGCCCAGCTTCGGGATCTTCAGGTCGGGGCTGACTTTGTCGTTCAACCTTGCGCACCCTCGCTGCAGAATCCGTAGTTTTCTGACGACGCTTGCGCGCTTCGGCTTCGCGAGCACGAAGCTCGGGATCTGCTGCTCGACGCTGGCGCTTATGTTCAGCTTCACGCGCCCTCCTCTTCGCAGCCTTGTGTTCTTCTTCTTCTACGTTAGGGCTAACGGTGCCGTGAGCGTTGGGGTTGATGCTGTTGTTTGTACGTGCGTCACCCCCTATGTGATGGGACTGTTGATTCCGGTCAAACTCATCATGGCGATCTCTGCGGGAAGACTGAACAGCGCGCGCAGAGCGCACCCGCTTTATTCGCTGGCGTGGGGGGAGAGAATGAGAAAGGCGAGTGTGCAGCGTGCAGCTGCTTTATCGCTGGCGAGGAAGCGGAGAGAGGGAGAGGATGCGTGCAGCGCCCTCCTTCTTATCGCATGCGAGGGAGAGTGAGAGGGGAGGAGAGGCGCCGCGGACGGGGCACGCAGGAGTGACATACCCACGAGCAAGAGATGCTCTGCATCTAATAAACAAACCTTACAGCTTTTCTAATTATTCCCTCATGTTTACGGATGTTGAAATTAGCAGAGGGTCTCGAGCTATGCCGGCATATTCGAGCAGCGGCCTAAGAAAGTAAAGTAAGTGAGGAATTACACACTAACGGGGAATTTCTCAGTCTGGGTCTTAAGCAGCGCAGCTTATGAAATGCAGAAGTGCTAATAATGTCAGCGTGCAAATTGCACGAGAGATTATTGGTTAGTGTGACACCAAGATATGTAATATCGATCTACGTTTTCCGGCCTTGTTTCATTGGTGACGTTCCTAGTGTGTATAGGGCTCCAGCACTGTAGTGTGCCGACATGCAGCGCCCCCCTTTTGTCCAACGCGTCTTGGTAGAGCAAAAACAATGACGCTCGCCGCCCTCCATGTGTTTTCAATTACAAGCCAGAGCGAAAGTTGGCTGTAATTGTTTTAGTCACGTTGCCGTGCCTTGAAATGACTCCATACTGAATGAAATCGCCCTTACAGTTGTTGTAGACGATAAAGAAAATAATATCCACTGCGACGAGATGATTTATCGGCGGTCGCAGCGTGGACAGTATTGCCAGGTCGAGTGGCCTAACTTCCTGAGGATTATCGTTACCTTCTTCTTGCGTGCGGTCGACAAAGGAAAGTCCACAATTAGCATAAACAGAACGTCGATAAGCCTGAGGTAACTTTAAATGGTTGCTTGAGCTGGAGAATGCCAGCGGACGCAAAAATCGCAGCCGATTCCGGTGGCGCTGCTGGCCTGGCACCGCCTTGAAAACTAGTGGAAAATTTGTTTTGTCATTATCGCAATATAAATAATCTTTGCCTAATGTTTTACGCCACACGGTTTACGAACGGCAGGGTACACACAAACTAGCAAGTAGGTGAGGCAATACCGTCAATAAACAAATTGAGCGCAATTAAAGCATGCGAATCAAGCACTGAGTCGCAAGTCCGTTGCGTGCTTGGATGTGTACTTGTGTATTTATACAACATAACCTAGCCGCATACATGGTGCGCGGTCCAAATAATTACATACTATCGTCATTGACTATTGTCGGCTGTCTTCTAGTGCAGGGGTCGTCGCTAACGATATGAACGCCGACGCGCCAGTTGTGTCCTCAAAATGGGTTAGACGGCAAGACAGGAATCGAGAATTCATCGTTCCAGTTGCATTGTCTCCAATCTTCAGTCTTTGACAGATTATTGTCAAATATTATTAGAAATTTGCTGAAATATTTTCTTGCCTTCAAAGACGCCTCCTCCCCCCGCTTACCCAATTTGCCGTCCACCGCTCGGCATTGTCGGCATCATGCAACTCGGCCCTACACCTGAACACGTGTCTGACCCTTATTCTATTCATTGTATTAAGTGCGAACTGGGAATATATGATGCAAGAACGTAATTAAATAAAGTGAGAGCACCACAAAAACGTAACGGCCACTCAGTTCGGGCGATCAATTTGTTTTACCGCCGCTACTTTCGGAATCACAAACGCATTTTACACTTCTGACGCTCCCTGCTTTTCGTGCCTGAGCCACGCAAAAAACGACAAGCCTAACTTACTTAACTCAGTCACTCAAGTGGATTAAACATGCAGGTTATATAATTAGAAAGGCCAGTGAAATGTTATATTTTATCAGTAGAAACTCTAATGATGCATCCGGAGAAGTGAAAGAAACAGTGTATTTTATGCATGTCTGATGTATACTTGATTATGCGTGTGTAATGTAGGACCCACACCAACAGTACCTTATAGAAAGATTAGAAAAGCTGCAAAACCAGTCAGCGCCTTTTGTTACTAACAATTACCACCCTTTTCCTACCATCTCGGCTATTAAAGCTACCCTGAGCTGGGAGCCACTGCAGTCCAGACGTAAAAGATTACGATTAAACATTTTCCACGGAATTTACTACAATCACATTGGTATCGACACAAAAAACCGTATCTCATCGAGCCAAACTACATATCACTGCGTCATGATAATTCACAAAAAGTGCTGAAGTATTCGCACTGAACAAATATTTTCCTAAATTCTTTTTTAAGAACAACACTTGACTGCAATATGTTGTCAGATGCATTGGTTAGCCGGCAAAACAACGATCTCTTTTCTCCCGTTTATTATTAATGTGGTGTTCGTTTTTTAACCAATTATCAATTGGAAAAGTGTATGAATGTATGTTGTCTCTTTGTCTCTTCTGTTATTTGTCTCTTGTCTCTTTGTTCTTTTGTCTCCTGTTATTTTGTCTTTTCTGTTATTTACTTGTTACCTGCCCCCGCCCCCCTACAAAAATGTCCTCTTTGCGATGTAGGTATCATGTAAGTAAATAAATAAGCTAGCGCTGCATTATGCATCTGTAAAGATGACGCAAACTAGGGGTGCTATTCCAGAAGCCCCTAGATTGAGCGAAACTCGGGAAACACGAGCTCTAGTGACGCTCGCAAAACGTAATGATAATATTTCGAGGCGGAGTTCAAGCGCTTTAAAAATGCGATTCACGCTATTAGCTGATTATTGGGGTGGCATAAGTGGTTCACGGCAGGGCGTTCCAATGAGGCGCGACTAGGGCGTGGCGCGTTTTTCACTGCTGTATCTCGTTCCACTGTTGCACGTGTGGCTACTGGGGGCAAGCAAATCTGACTACATTACTTTATCCCGTTTTTATTTTATTATTCTGTATTTCACTACAAAGTTCATTTATTTTATTTTAGGCATTCTTATGAGCTTTATGGTTTGAAATTCGCCGTCCTAAAAAGCAGTTTCTGCTCATTTCTGCCGTCGGTGGCAGACAATGCAATCACTTGACTAAGGCCGACTGGCAAAAAAAGTAACCGCGTCATAGAAACGCACCACATTCAATGTAACTGCTGCTCGGTGTTGTCGAAACGCTACGTCCGCTTTCAGATGCGCAATTTCTAAAACCAGTTCAGTCTGCTTAAATGATTTGAAGGAGAAAGCTTGGCGATTCTTTATAACGACTGATACATTGTACTTGCGATACTTATTAACAACTTATGATTGTACTTGCAGTAATCCTAAACTGACATATTGCACTTGCGCATTTTTCCTTGGTTTTGTTTTCTGTTTTTCGGCATGAATTTTGGCATCACTTCGACCGGCTTCTTTTCTGCTATAATGTGTTTCCGTTAGTTTCTTCTCTTTCATTTCATAGTAAACTCGTCAGCAAGAAGACAGCACAGCCTCCATTTAATCAGGGTTCTGCGAGGCTGGTGTGCACCTGTCTTTCTCATGTGCCATCATGTTCACGTGGCATGCATTATTCTGCAATTTTTTTCTTTTCCAATCCCCAGTTTTGTGAATTTTGGAAACCGAGCTCAGTCGTTCTTCAAAGCTCTCAATTTCGGGCAAGTCACCCATTTGGGCATGTGCTACGAAGAAAGGAATAGCAACAGCCACAGCATTTCAAATTTGTTTCCTTTATTTCACTTTGGTCTTCGCAGCTCTGGTTCGACGAAGCTCTCCACAGTCGTTGTTTTTTTTATGGACTCTATACTTTCACCCTCCTTCTGGCGTCGCGGATACTTCTTACGGTCTCAAGCTTCCCTTCACAAATTTTGCATGGTCCGCTTCCTGCCAGGCGACAAAGACTACGGACAAAACCCGTTTAAATGCGTAAAGATCGCCTCCGATAATACACACACGCAGTTGATTATATACTATCTTGCGAGTAAAGATTTCGCAAGAATGGTGTGACACAAAACGCCTGAACAGAAACCGTCTGCCGCGCTGACGATAAATGAAACGCACGGACATGCAACGCCACATTGGAAAGTTTTGCCAGCACAACGCAACTGAAGCACGGCCACTCGACAGAATTCTTTTTTCTATCGAGCTGTCGCGGCTGAAGCGTACGGTCTGGCTGCAGACGGATAAACGCATGGTAGAACCTGCTGAAGCCATGTCCGGCTAACCATCTAAAAAAGGCGAAAAACTTGTCTGCAGTAATCTATTGCGCACACACCGGCTGACTGTCAACTGAGGGCGGTCGCATGTGCGATCGCTACTAACGCTTCCGTGGAAGGTGTCCGGCGCGTAAAACCGCAGCGCATGCAACACTTCCTCCTGGGCAGCCATGAAGCGAAAGCCGCCTCAAAGTCGTCGCAAAGGGGGTCGGGGACCAGATGGCTGCACAGCCAATGCAAAGTACTTTCGAGAGACGAAAAAGGGCTTGAAATTCCTCCTCCGCTAAAGAAAAAACTTTGTCGGGATAGATATATGTTTGCTACGGCACGGCCTGGCTAGAGCGGCGGCGTGCCGCTGTTATCAACACAGCCCGCGCCGCCGCTCTAGCCCGGCCGTGGCTACGGCGACTGTGAACAATTATCCACGCCGCAGCAGCCGCCAACACGAGCATCACGAGTTTAACTCCGCCGTGCAACATCTCTTCCAAGTTTAACCCGAGTTCTCCTGTCAATCACACACACCCAGCCCATTATTGGGCGCGGTGGAGCGGCCGAAGCCCCACCCACTATGGCTGCCATGCCGTCCACATCGCCGGTGAGGTAGCGTCGCAGCCACGAAGTCACTTGCATTTGATGGTCCGTTAGCAAAGCTTAGCAGAAAGCAATGAACGAATGAAGTCCTCAGGCCACCGTCAGTCAAATACTGCCCCAGCCGGCATGGGCAGTTCGGTCAGAACGAAGCGCTCGCTCTAGACCAAGACGACAGGATTTTCCCACGGCAGCCGTATTATTACACAACAAAAACACGATCGATGACAGATGACACACCTTCAACGTCTAAAACGCACTCGTAAGGTGTTGAAACAAGCTCATGACACGCTAAATTGGGGCGATGTCTGATACTACGCCTGCCGTCCGCACGTAAACAAAGCCGGTCACGTTTGACAGTCGGGAGAAGGGCGCGTACCTTTCGGTACATGTGAAGTGATTCGCTTACTTGGTTTGGGCTTGCACCTAGCTGCACTGGAGCCACCCTCAAACCACGTAGCAAACGCATTTCAGTGGAAGAACAGAACACCGAGGAAATCAGAGCCGCCCCGCGCCGCTTTTAGAGGGCGGAGCTTTAAAGGAATGCTGGGGCCTTCCGGAGTTTTAAAAAAGAATAGCTGGGTTATCTACTTTACATAACAGAGTGCATATCGCAACTTGATTCTAGACGGTGCTGCACGCGGGTGTTCGTACAAGCCGTGCTTTTTCAACGTGAGCGGCTTCAACTGCGCGCGCTAGCTGATACTGCCAAGCGTGCTCCGCGCGATGGCGCCGGTGTCGCTTGGGGTATATCGGACGCTGTACTATCACTATTTTGTTAACCAAAACAGCTCAAAAGTCGGGATCAAGCTATGTCGGGCGCCCCATAGCAGTGTTTATTGAAAATGCGCGCATAAGTGCGCAGTCAAACAAAAGCACGGCTCACCGGAGTGGACGAGCCTGCGGTCCGCGAGACTCGCTGGCTTTTACGCCGTTAATTGCCGATTGCGTTACTCTTGTTTGATCGGCGGTTGTTGAAAAGTCCATGTCACGAAGTGTATTAGTTTAAACAAGAAGCTGCCACTTCAAATTTATCTTCATACGACCATCGATCGGCGAATCTGCGAGTGGCAGAGCGGCCGTCACCGTCCCAGCACTTTAGTCGACGCTGTAAACGTATTTAGCGCTGAAATCGTTTTTTCCCTAATGCCAAGTTGATTGCCGGACGAGATCTGACGCTTCGGGGATTGGCTGGAGACCATGTAGCAAAACGATCGGGAGTATCGAGCTCATTTTGCTTTTGTCAACACGGGATCTTATGGGACCTCCGCAGCTTTGTACTACCCGGACGTTCTGCCCGGAAGCCGGTTTAACAGCGCTCCCCGGGCAGCACAGCAGCCCTATAAATTGCTGCAATTCACTTTGTGCCATTTTATGCGAATATATAGTATTTTCTCTGCGTTAAGACTGTTTCCAAAGTATTGCACCATTCAACTACGTTAGTATAATTGGTAATAATATTGTATTCATTTTGGTATTGGGGCCAACCGTAGCAAAGGCTTTTCTCTCTCTTTTTGTGATCGCTTGTGCTTGGCTCGCGTTTTTTTCTTTTTTTCTCTGACTATATTCCAGAGGCTCAGCTAATGGCCTTGTTTACCCTAATGCCTCCTTACTATTTCCGCAAACGAATTCGTCTGATTGCTACTTCCCTGATTACTATACTGCAGTTACAATCTAGGTTTTACTGCAGGTCAGCACACATTTTAAGCAGAGGGTCACAACGCATTCCCAAGGTCGACATTCAGGTAGTAGAGTCCTGCTTCCGCCTTGATTGCTGTTCAGGGGTAACAATTCCTGCGTGTGCGTCAACTTACGGTCGCAATGCACGCAGTTGCGCACAACACTTGTACAAAGAAACACCAGGCGAGCAGATATACTTGTTTTTCAGCACCGTGTGCAAAGATAAAAGACAGGTGTTGTGCAAAACTCGGCTGTCGTCTCATTTTATTGGCGTAAAAATTGTACAAAAAGCAGTTTCCGCTTTGTAAGAAACCTGAATAAAATTTAACATGATCAAAGTCTCAAAGCGCAGAATTTCGAAGTTCTAGGAAGCGAATAGCCATTTTCTCCTGAATTTATTGCGAGTACCAAGTGCCAAAACTCACTGAGAAAGTTTTGTTCCTGCCGCCTAATGAGTACGGCGAAGACGGCCTTCTAGAAAATGTAGGTTCCTTAATGATGTCGTTGGCACGCGCGTGCTGCTGGTGCAGACCGCTCTGTCCTGTACCTGCGTGGCAAGGCCCCCATTTGCTAATTGGTAGCGTGGTGTTACGGCACGGATTCTCGCGTCATGTCGGGGAGAATGGCGAGAAAGTGGTTTTCACCGTTAAGGTGGAGAACATAATATGCGTTCTAGGTTGCGATGCTCTGCCTTTCTTAACACCAGTAAAGTGCCTAAAGAGTTGCATTAGACGACCTAGCGCATAATTACACATCACAGGGGTTTAAATAAGGGGTCTGTTATCCGCAGCACTATTTCTTAGGGGGGTTGCGAAACGCTCTTTGTGGACTTTCAGAACCAACAAGCTGTTGTTTGTGAGTTTACTACTTCTTTTTATTATTTTGGCAAGTTGGGGAACACGTCACACACGTCGATTGTTAGAAAAATCTAATAAAATATTTTCAAAAACCGCTCAAACCGGCTTCCCAAGAATTCCCAATATAGGAACCAGTCTTTTTTTCTCCATCGTTCAACAACAAAGAAATACATTCGCATCTTCATTTGGCAGTTTGCGAGACCTACACAATTATTTACACTCCCCTGGTGTTCGATGTTGGCCAACATCTCGTGCACACAAAACTTATTCTTGTGTGATCTCCGGAGGTACAAACTGGGCATTTGCAATCGAAGTCCCTTGAAATTTGTGCAGCTTATGGGCGACTCTTTTGAACAACGTGGTAAGCAATATTGCTTCTAGGGGAGGTGATTTAAATTCAATGTATGAGAATGGATGCCAGGGGGCTTCCTTTGCTTATTGCGCCTAAAAATTTGTATACTTTGGGGTTACACTGTAATCATATATGTGGTTTACAAGTAGCCTCATACCCTCAACGCCTTTTTCAAAAGTTCTTTATGTTTTAAGTGCCTTGCCTCTAAGAAAAAACTCACGAGAAGTGCTTGGGCACAGCGTAGAAGAGCACCTACACAATTCCTTTCCTTTCGTAAATTGTTTTTTCAATTTCACGTTTTCGCAGTTAGCCGAGTCATTAAATATGCAGCAATGTTTGTTCCTTTATTTATGACTAACTGCAAAAAAACCTGAGCGCGTAATCTCAGTCCCCCGAACAGTGCGCACACCCAAAGAGTGGACTATGCCCCCTGCAGGGTATTGCATAATGACTTATGGTTCATAAAATCATGAAAGTGACTCATGAGGTTCAATAAAGAAAAAGTTAGTTAGGCAACAAAACTTTTCGCAAGAGGTAGGGCGAGCCGCCCCCATAATATTATAACTCTGTAAGCATGCGAGTGCCGCGGCTATACAAAAATAAATCTCTTTACTCACACTTTATGCCACAAGCAATGCGGCCTTACAGGAGATTTGTAATTTGCATAGGTCGCATAGTAATCACAAAGGTGGATATTTTTTGAAATGGTGTTTTATTTGCGATGCAATGCGGTGGTATGCCCTGGTGGAGGGCAGCGGAATAACTTAAGCAAAAGAATCACCTTAAACATGGACCTCCATAACGATAGACTTGCGTTGATAGCCACGTCAATGTGTTATCTTGCTTTTGCTTTTTCCCAATCCATATGTTTTGTTCGTTACTAGCAGATATTTTATGCAAACGTCATTTGCGCTTATTTGTCATCAGCGAGATACATACTTAGTTCTCGATGCAGGGAACAATGTTTTCAGCTTCGATGAAAGAGGAAATTTAGGAAATTATAAGCTCATTCTCAAATCGCCCTGGGATCATGAAAGCGATGTCATCTTTCCAAAACATTTCCGGACAAAAGGTCGCTTGCAGGCAGTAAAGCTCGCGGCTCAACAAAGCTATTTGAAAAACTAATTCAGCATAGTGAACGGCTGGTTAGTTTTTTTAAGTGGACAAAGCTCGCGTCTTTTTTAAAAAGCAGAATCTGAACTATGATATTTGGCCTTCTGAACTCTAGCACATCACCGCCGCAAAGGGACGGAAACCTATATCATATCCCGAAATCTGTCTTGTAGTTGTGCTTTTCTATTTTGTGCCTCTGCAGTGAACTTTCTGGAAACGTTTGAAGGCCTAAAATTTGAGCTCTAACAGTAAAATCACTCGCGTACCATGAATTGTGCCGCAAGATATAACTAAAACATTGACATTTTTGTAAAACGTTTATTAAACGCCCTGTAGGGCTTCTACAATATGGCAAGAGATAATGAGCTACGGATAACCACGACTAGTAAACAATCAAACCATAACTGTAACGAAGAACAAACGTAGACCACCGCATCCACAACAAACTTGACTTCTATGTTTTCATTTTATTCGTCAATACTCAAAATTGATAGTTCGGTGTTTGACAGCAAACGGTGGCTTCGGCGATCAGCGGAATAATTTTTAGTCGTCGCAAACACAGGCCACATAAGGGAAGAATACTTTACAGGTTTTATTTACTAATGTCATACTCATATGTGCGGGGGAGAAGGCCTCATTCAGGAAGAGTAATGCCTCGATACCTAACACATCGCTGGTCAGAATAAAATGAAGAACTTCCACCTAGAACTGCAGGGCATGAGACGCAACGTAGTTTTCGTCGAAGGAAACAATGTAGGCAAAGTATTCTCAGCTTCCGCAATCGCCAATATGCTGAAAAACATTTCACAAGCAGCGTCGCGAAGTGAGAGATTTATTACCTGCGCCACGCTGGCAGGTAATCACGTGCTACTTTTGCGTGATACCGCAGTTCTTTACGTATTCTCCGCGCATATCTATGCAGCCGGCAGCATGATAGCGCCCTTGTTTGCACGTATTTTATAAGAAACATTTGTCCTGAGTAGCGGGCCCTGCTGGCGCAGGGGCGCGCAGACATACTTTAGAGGAGTGAAAACCGATCATTTCGATCGCTCTTTCCTTCTTGTGGATCGTACACGCAGCGTACCATTATATATAAAAAATTATACACTAGGGTTAGTGGCTCTTTATCATTGTGCGTTCATTGATTAGTGTGCAGGTCGTAGTCATTTTGGCAGCAATCTCAATTTTCAAATAAAAAAATAAAACTTCCATGACCGGTATTGCACTAAATGTGCAGTACAACCTCACCTCGATGCTCTGGAATGGCTGCTCAATGCTAAATGGTTGTTCTCGGCATAGGAGTTACAAACGTTCGATGCAGACCGCACGGCCACCCTAGAAATATATGCCTCACCCCAGAAACTGAAACCTATAAGCTACATAGCTGAGCAACATCGACGAAACACTCCAGACACGTTTGGCTTATATGACTCCTTAGCCTTGGTCGTCGGAATAAAAAGATGTTCGCGTGATGACGCCAGATGAACATTCATGGAGTTAACCTAAAATCACCTGCCCCATGAATAGGTGTAAATACAGAGACTGATATATCAGAGGTGAAATTTTTTTGTTTGGCTCGTAGAGGTCACATGTGGCGTGCGAGGCGCGCTTTAGTTGAGGTCTACTTTGTAAGTTATACTACCCTTGAGCCATTGCATGCCCGTAAATCTGGACACACGGGACCAATATACCATAAAGCTGCCTTTCCGCCATTAAGCTTAAGCCTCTCCTACTCCTATCGATGATTCAATAAGTATTCACTGGTTACAGCTTTTAAACGCATATTTAAATGACGAGTATCAATGAAGTGCAGAAAAAGCTTGTTGATTGGAACCTCAGGGGAAGCCATCTTAGTGCTAAACAGTTGGAACAAATTAAAGCGCCGAATGGCAAGACTACTATCCCAATGCGAAACAACAGGCCATGCGAACAATTTGATGCTTGCACAAGTCTGTGACGGAAGCCTGCCTTTTTGTCCCTCAAGGTGATGGCCATAGCCTTTTGCTCTAACGAGCCAATGTAGCAAAAGGCTTCCCCTTCACGCTTTTTGAAAACTGCTGAAAAGACAGGCAGCATTCCATGTGGCCATGACTTCGGAGCCGATGGTCGCACTTAGTGCTTCGTCTTCCGCCTCCTTTTCGTCTTTCGTAGCGACAGATGCAGCTCTTCTTACCTGAGATGTATCCTCATCTGTGAGCGCACCCCAAACCTCAGCGCTTACGTCCAAATCGACGTAGTGCACTAATATTACTTCTGAAACGTCTGCCATGGGCGTTCTTGATTTTGTGTTATCCAATTGTAACTTCTCCCGCCGTTTCGGATGCGAAGAGGTCTCGTGTTTTGACAGCGGGTGCGTTTCTCTGGCCATGCATAACGTGCCGAGCCGTCATCGTGGTGGTACTTAGTTCGAAATATCCGCGACAGAAGCGATTTGTGATCGAATTAGCAGGATTTCAGGGGCGAAGCCTCTTAAGGGCTCGGGATCTCAGCGACTCCGGTCGTCGTCACTTTTTATGTAGTAACAGTACTAAAACACCGGTTCACTCGTTTTACAATGCCTCGCACTAGAATGATTCGTGCTTCAAAAACACGAGCCTTCTACAGCAAAGCTCTATAACTCTAACGCCAAACGGTTTCACCTCTATGGACAAAAACGCCAAAGTACCAAGAATACAATTTTACACAGCATGCTTCACCCCTCCAGAGGTTTAACGTAATCAAGATAGCCCGGGATGTTTTAGACTGTCTTCTAAATTGCCAGTAAATTCTAATCATTGAAGTTGGAGTAATGAGCTTTCATATACAAAGATTGACGTAGAATAGAACGTAGCATAGAAAAACAAACATAAAGAAGTTGAACGAACGTTTGTTGTGCAAGTCAGTGCAATAGTCAGTGTCTATTTTCTCCCATGAGAGAACCATGTCGGTTCACTCGTCCTGATGTTGTTTACTCCATGATGGATTCGGGCTCAAATCTCATTATTATCTTTTCAAGCGTGTTCGTGGTGGAGATCGGTATAAAGGACATAACACAGTGTGCAAACCTTTAGCTGTGCTTACCCCGGAAGTGTAGGCTGTTTCAGGAGACCAATGGTGAACGTTCAAACGCTCAACCTCAGAATCGTTGTCGTTCCTCTGTTATCTACTCTCTCTTTGTTCTGTTTACAGTTGTGTATTGCTTGAAACACAACAAGGAATGTTACCAGCATGGCCTCAGGCCGCTGTAAGTCAATGTAAAAACGCCACAAGTACCACAGCAAGGTGGGCCCACGTGGCGCCCGTATGATCAAGTTGTTTGTCCGACTGGAAAATAGGATGGGAGCTACAACTCCGTTCCAGTTTCTCATATCCACCAGACAATTATTTCCTTGGTCGCCTGTCATTTGTTTTGCTCTGTCACTACGGCAATTCGTCTTACCAGAATCTGTGTTTGTAGACGCAACCCGCATAAGCCTCTTCTGCTGAATCTTTCACTCGGTCCCGTCCTTCGATATCTTTCCTCCAGTCATAGGCGTAATTTAAATAAATAAATAAATAGGTAAATAAGTAAATAATGAAATAATTAAATAAATATTTAAAATAATAAGTGAATAAATAACACGAGCATCGGACAGAGCCCTAATTCATGGTTGTATAACCTTCGCTGATACAGCAGTGGGGATATCGCAGGGCTGCTACAAACTCAGTGCCTGGGCGGCTGCTACACATCACGTCTGAGGCAGTAGCTTTATTGGTATGTTTCTGAATACTCGCACAAGCTTGAGAGTGCATGCACTGATTTCTGTTGTCAATCTTTATGCTGCTTGCTGAATAATTCCTTGATCGATGGATATACACAAGTTTTTGTGGTTAAGAAATAACTCAGTTTAACACCGGCTTTATACAGCAAAAGCATTCTCCATTACATGTACGCGGGAATGGGCTAATTAACCTACACGCAAGTTCCGTATGGTAGGATTCAGAGCGCACAGGCAGTAATTAACGCATACAGAGTTAATTTGCTTGACCCTCCTATTGCTTGCGCACTAAATTAAACATTATTTTTTGGTGATAAGGTCTTTACAAACTACTACAATAAAATAAGACAAATATATTTACACATATCCGAAGCAGATGTTGTGCTCCTCTGTACGGACTGCGGTGGCAAGGCGCATCTCCGTAGTAGCCCTCCAACAGCTTCGTAGCCTTTGAAGTCGAAATAGTTGTGTACACATAGCGTCCTTTATTTTTATTACTGGCCAGTGGGGGTGTAGGTGAGCTTATGACGACCAATTCTATTGAAATTTATCGTCCAATGCAAAAACAATGTCATTGCCGCGCCATAACGTGGCATACTGCTATTACATTTTGAGATACCCTGATGCGTTCGCTAAGTTTTGGTCAGCCATTTTTAATTTCCAGTTACCTCACGACGGTGCTAAGTCATTGCACTGACTGCCTGTTTCGTTTTTCGCTGTTACCCCGAGTACGCCACAACGCTTTTTCCACTTTATGTGTGAAGCACATGAGCCGGTGAATTGAAATATACTCTTTTTTTCTTCAAAAGAAATTCTAGTAATATACGTGATACTGAGCATATTTATAAAGCAAAGCGATGTTTTCAGGTATATTTTCTTTAGGCGAAGAAAGCGTACAGGGGGATGGGGAATAAAAAAATTCTGTGCTAAAATTATATACCTGGACGCAACCGACGCATCGTTAGATGTCGAACACAGGTTAGGGACTTCTGCAACGTGTGACCGTTCTGTTTAGAAAAACAAACAAATCGTCATGGAGCTTTTGCGCCCGTTCATTGATTGAAAGGAACCGTCGTTTGCTTCGGCTGTCCGTAAGCCGCAAAACATTGCTGATTTTATTCTCAGCCGCAAATAATATTTTTCAAACGTAATGGACTTGCCATCAAGTATCGTAATCTTTCACCTTCCACTTTTTAAATCTTATTTTTCAACAGCGTTGACAGGGTTTATTGGCATCTTTTATTCTCTCTAAATTAACCGGCCTGTATAAAATGTGCATTGCGATTTTATTTATTACGTTTGGAACATGCCACGACGAGTCGCCGTAACATCCTTGAGCTAGCGTGATCATCGTGCGAGAGGAATGGAAAGACAAAAGGAGATAGTCAACATATCGGTCGCAATGCAGCAGAGCATCGCCAAAAAGAGCTGCAGGACAGATGCCGGCATCAACCACGCACACTTTGCGCTAACCAAACCAAACGTGTCCCTCCAGGTAAACACCATTAAGACAGCTGGCTTGAAGCTCCTGGTGCCGAACTTAGCCATAGAGGTGACCAGACATGTACTTATGCGTGTCTTTTATTCATGCGCAAAGGTGATGAATATTGTCGTATTTTACGGGCACAAGTCCTCCGTTGTTCAATCTCCCGGAACCACCAGCGGCCCGCCGATGCCAATAGATTTTCATTCAAAGCCGAGTGTTGTGCGGCAAGCGACTATACACAAGATTGGCAGGTAGTCCCTGTAGAACTGGTACTCCCTGTGGAACTTTCATGACCGATGTTGAACCCATTGTCATAGATACTACTTTGAAACCGGGCCGGTCCCTTCTGAAGCCATGCGGGATCATCAAGGGAACAACTGGAGTCACGAGCGGGTCCAGCAGCAGGCAAAGCCGACCCAAAACACTCTAAGAATAAAGAGTTTGTAGAGGTAACAGCTGCATCAAAGTGTATCATTGCCAGCACCGGCACAGTATGTGTGATGACGGAATTTCCCGCAAAAGTCGAAGGTGTCACTAGATACACACTTGAAACTGGACGCCAGAACTTAAATTCACGCGGCGTGTGGCGACACTTTTCTCTGGATATGTATGGACGTCTTCATGTGGCGACATTCTCTGGCAATCTGCTCAATATGTAATGCTGTGTTCGAAGTTAGGGCAGTTTTTTTCATTCAAGTGATCGCAGCGATTGGGTAATAAAGCGTGTCACTAGGGGAAAATTCAGAGGTAAGAAATTAAAATGTTGATGAATGCTAATATTTCATTCCAAAAGGATACATTAACCTTTTACAGAGTATTTTCCTACCGTTCAATGTCTCACGGGTTGGAATTTTAATCCGTTGGCACTGTCGCACTATCGCCTCACGTGTTAGTTCTCTATTCCGTGCTACAAGTGGACATGAATTCTAAGGACATGTAACCTCCTCGGCTAACTCAGTGTAAGTCACGAAAAAATTCTTGTGTATTCATAGGTATCACTACCACTTGCAAAACATGTTCGGGGATTGGAAACTTCGAACTATATTGCCAGGATAGGGTAATGTGAAAGGCATGGTTGAATACTCTTCTTGTACCTAACCTTGGTACGAAATTAAGAATTGAGAATTGAGACAATGAGAATTATAGTAACTACGGCCATAAATATAGCCTAACACAGCACATTACATAGGGAGGCGGAGTTCAAATGAAGAGCGATTCTGGCAAAAATGCACACCATAATGCTATAAGAATAACTATGAAATGGAATGAAACTGCTTGGGGCAGAGATCACAACGTTTTTATAGAACACACGCGCAAAGAAAATTCCCTAAAACCGGAGTTATTCAAGCAATACAAATTTCCGTTAAGAAAATGTGGTGCAGGTATCTTGATGTCTTACGAAGCAATTTCGCAGAAACTTAGCATAGCCCAACCTGCGAAGGTTAGAACCCAGTAGCATTAAAATGGCTTAGTGATTATAGAGTGAATTTGGGTCGAATAGAATTTTAACAGTACTGAAAGAAACAGGGATTCCTGAGTTGTAATAGAAATTGCAGGAAGTGGGGGTACCATCTATCTACCATGTGCGCACTCAGTTCGTCGAACTATTACTGCTGCAAGGCGTCGCCACACAAGACTACTGAAGGCTTAGGCTAGCCCGCGACTATATTGTGGTACATTGACGAGTTACATAAATCTATTGTATATACCTGGTTAACGCAATTACTACTCAAGGACCAAAACAGAAATAGTGAAATCAGAAAGCTGGATACTGGAATGCGATAAAACAATTTCGAGAAAGAGGTGGCCTTAAAAGAGTAGACCACATCAGAGTCCTTGGAAACCTAATGTAGTAATATTCAGGCGTGCAGTAGACCTAGAGAGGTCAGTGGGATGAGTTTCAGGGGAACGATTTTGACGATGTTGCCGCTTCTGATCATACTGATGTAATATATGAATATAATAAATATTTGTAAAAATAACATAATGATGATGATAATTATTATGATGATTGCAGCTTTCCTGGAATTTTTTTTTTCAGCGTGATATTTTCGTTGGCGGATTACCCCAGGCACTGGCCCATGGAATTTCCGGGCGATAGGGGGATATTGCTTGCCGTGAAGGCTCACAGCACGAAATTACCTGCTCTACACGTTAGTGGGGAGGGTTATAGTATTTCAATAATGCAAGGAATTTATACGGCGCTCGCAAGCTTTATCGTGTGTCCAGAGGATAGGTAAACGTGCTTATTGCTAAGGTTTGCAGTGGAGTTGGGTTGCTTAGTTGTGTGTCGCTGAGTTCCTTTCGCCTATTGGATTTGGCGCAGAAACCGTTTTGTTCTCACTGTTACTATGGCACAGAATTCTGGCGAGTCACACTTGTTAGATCTATATTCAGACTTAAGTTGGGTGTTCCTAATTTTCTGCTAGAGTTTTGTGTTTCTAATGCTCTTCGTTTGCGTTTATTCTGCGTAATTACACTTATTAAACCTTCTTTTAGCCCTAACCTTAAGAAACCATACCTGTGACCATATAGGGGTTGAGCAACGTCACCCTCATTGTGCTTCTATCTCCGGCTTCTGGTTCGGGATTTAAACGTCAAAAATTAGAGTTATATCTAAGGTCTCGCAACGCAAATTTGCCGTCCGAGACCAGCCCACTCCAGTGTTTACAGTCAATAGGGACTTTATGCACAGATAAACGAAACGCAGCTGCACTCTAAGCGCTAAATAAGTCTTCGTCAACGTTAAATATGGAGGTCTTCGCCTGACTTTCTCTATTTTCACTGATAGACTTTAATGCACATGGCAACATCATTTTGCCGAGGGCCGTAATTTGTAGAAGGAAGCTTAGTGTTATATATTTTTATTCTGACCCCATCCCAAGTAACAAGTTTGAGAATTCGTAAATGCACGCTAAGTAGTCTGTCGAGCTTCTGA
The DNA here is from genome assembly GCA_013339765.2 of Haemaphysalis longicornis. NCBI lineage: Eukaryota > Metazoa > Arthropoda > Arachnida > Ixodida > Ixodidae > Haemaphysalis > Haemaphysalis longicornis. The sequence goes on along the minus strand of CM023451.1, from coordinate 55,595,428 downwards.
ATGCAAATTACCATAGATCTGGCGAAAAAGAGTAAGCAAAGTAACACAATCCATCGCTGTTTAAAAGTTGGTCTGTTCCCTGGCGGAAATCCATTTGCCTCGGACGCAGTCAGAAGAGGTCTCTCTCCTGTGCGCTCATTGAATCTGGTCGGAAGTAATTTATAAATAATTAGTTTTATGGGAGTCTTTTGACCTTTTTATGTTCGTTGCAGAAATATTTATTATCCGCTCATACATTTGGAGCATAGTCAAAAGTTCAGCGGCTGCTGCTTGCCTTTCAAAATTTGGAAATGTCGACGAAATTTTTAATTTAACTCTTTCATGCCCAATTTGTTTAGTTTTTTATTAGGAGAGTGAAAATATTTTTACAATCTAAAAGAACTTCGGACGTCACAAATATCCAGTCAGAAAAAAATTTGGTTCATTAGAAGAAAGTCTATTGAAATGCATTAGGCCAGTAATACGACAGTACAAAAATTTTCAGACACAAGGGCAGACACAATGACCCACTGGGCACGGGGAAACACTAGGTACTGGCTGCCCACATATCAGCTAAACAGGAAAGCTATCTTGATTAGCATGATTTATGGTTCATGTGAAAACAACTGCATGAAGATTGGATTGCTTTCATTTGTAATAACAGAGAAGTTGTACAATTTCGCTTACGTGTTACCAGCAGGTAACAGGTTCGCTGGTAATGGGCGAACCTGTTCGCTGGGGACGGGCGAACGGGTGAACCAGAGGTAACGGGCTCGCTGTGCCTTGACGCGCATAAACAAGACTTTTGATTTAGCACACGGAAGTGCGTTCTTCCCATTCTTTTTTTTTAATTTTTGGAGGTCCGGAAACTTTCGTCTGTGCACAGATTGTATCAAATGTAAAAAAAACTACCAAGGGGGAGAAAAATATATTCTTTTAGTTGTTCATTTGAGCAACATGGGGCACCAAAAGGTTAAAGCAACGCATGCTCTTTCTAAACGAGTAACGCAGGGTAAAATCCACTCCTTCTTTTGAAGAGCGCTGGACTTAAAAATTTGCAGAACTTAAAAATTAAAAGCCTGTACTAGGACTTTTCGACAAACTATTTCTGGTCCATATTTTTGAAAGCACAAAACAAAACTTGTATCTACTGCGTCAGGCAGTCGCACACCCAGTTGGCCACTTTTCCTGCAGCGAGAACGCACCTCTACCCTGAGACAGTTACATGGTGACTTCAAACCGCTTTTTTTATTTTATTCTCACACGAGATTGTTGAAATGCGTAAACTATACAAACTGAAATAAACGAATTGTTAGATACTTAGATGTAGTACGCCTGGCCAACATAGAGTTGCACTGCCTCCAAAATGCTCGCGTGTGTTTCGTTTGGCCAGTCGTTTCCTGCCCCAGCGTGGCTAGTTTTCCTGCACCGATTTTTTCCTAAAACTTTTTGCGTCACTTTAATGGCGCTTCTATATAGCAGCTGGTTTTGCGTAGAGTTCTTGAATTTGCTTTTTTATGATAGTTCGGAATCGCTTTTGAATTATTGATAGAATGAATGAATGAGTGAAAGAATTTATTGTCAAGAAAAAAAGAAAGGGAAGGCTCATCACCAGGCCTAATTTGTCACACCCAGCGGTGGACACCGGTGCGACGGTTGGCGTAGGGAAGAAGGGACGGGATGTCAGAAATGTGGATAAGAGAGGCAAGGGAGAGATAGACTATACTATATTAAAAATCAAAGTGAAAAAATTCCCCCGCATTTCCCCGAGGGGGAGAATGTGAAAGTGCGAATGCACGGTTGTCGGCCCGCTTGCGGCGCTTGCGCTCGGCCTCCGCAGCCCACCGCCTCGCCGCCTTCTCTTCCATCTCTTCCATCGGGTTTGTAGTATCACGTGTACACCACGCAGTTATCAAGCCGCTATAACGCCGCTGAGTCGCCAACGCACGCCGCTGACGACGTAGTTTGAATGCGTTAAAGATATAAGGCGCGTCACTAACACTGATATCACCGTCGCGTCCGTGGCTTGGTCGGTAGAGCGTCGCGCTGCGGCCGCAAAGTCCTCAGATCGAAACCTGGCGCCGGATGCTGTTTCTTTTTTAAATATAGAGGAGCACTGCGGACGCCGCCGCCGCCGCCGCCGGCGGCGGTGGATGGTTTGGGGTCGCTTATAAAGTGCATTCCCACTTAAAAAAAATAACACATACAAACACACACACTTTCACGAAGAGAGTTAGGGGGAAATAACAAAGTCACAGGGGTCCCCGCTCAAGCCTAGTCGCTGGGCCAAGAAGCGGAGTGCCGGAATGAGTCCCGATGTCTCTACGTAGCAGCCCGAGGCCTCGTGGACCCTGTCCCGCTCCCTGGCACAGCCTAGCAGCAGCCACAGCAGCTGGCCTAGTGCCCGTTCGTCCTGCAGTGTGGCTTGCGCCTCCGAACTATCTCCCTGCCGCAAATTCCGGAAACTCGAAGAACAGGTGTGGCAGGGACTGGATATGCGAATCGTTTTTACGGCACCAATTTGATTGCATCGTATTTTAAAAATTTTCCGTCCACACAAGGTGTTCTCACAAATGTAAAAAGGCAGAGCAACATGAATGACAGCGGATAAGAGCTCATTGCAAGCATACATATGGTAATAGTCGCAGTATCGGCCAGGAAGTTTATCACTACGGTTAATTTGGCATTTGCATGGACAAATCTCCATTGGACATTATGAAATTACAAAAGGGTGTACTGAAGCGCTTGTTAGTACGTTATATCGTTTAAAAAAGCGCGGAAGACGGGACGACAGAAGGTACAGACGACACAGCGCAGTGTCGTCTGTACCTTCCTTCGTCCCGTTTTCTGTGCTATTTTAAACGATTTTATGACTTTATTTTCAACCCAAAGTGGTCTAGCACAGGTACTGCAGCTGAAAACGACTCAGTTTCCTGCGAAGTTGCAGTTTCTAAGCGGAATTGCCTTTTTAACCATTATTTGTCTTTTATAAACTGACCTCTGGCATTTCTTATTCATTGCCTAATGCCACATTTAATATCGAAATGTAACGAAGTGCTAAAGAAGCTTCATTTTTGGTCCCAAATAAATAGAATAAAGGGTAATACAGCGAAAACAAAAGCAATTATTGTCAGAGCAAGAAATAAGCCAATCAAATTTCTGCACTCACTTGTATATGAAGGTAAAAAAGTTGACTTAGTGTCTCGCCATAAAATTCTTGGCATCACTTGTTCTGCTCGCCGTACTTGGGATGCTCATGTAGTCAGCATATGTAAAAAATGGCAATGAAACGCCAGCACATGCGGCAGGAAAACGAAGGACAAAAAAGCGAGTATGAAACTGCCAAAGCTAAGCGAAACTAGCGACAGTACAAGGCGGAGGATGAAAAGCTGCTTCACATCTAAGTGTCGTTTCAAATCGCGCGCCATCAGCCGCAAAGAGTTCGCACAACATCCGACAGATGGCGACGAGTGTACTGGCCAGTAGGAAGACGCAGTGAAACATCCCCCTCGCGAGGGCACGATCAAATGCAGAGCATTTCCGGGGGAGCACGACGTTAAGTAGTTTGCGTTACGTTAATGTTGCACTTGTGGCAACTGCTGACGAGAGAGCGCTCGTCAGCAGTAATTTGAATGTCAACGATATAAGGCGCGTTCGTAGCGTCCCATTCTGTGTCGGCTTTGTGGCGCAGTGGGTAGAGCACCATTGTACATTGCGTTCCCGCCGCATGGGTCGAGGGATCGAAACCTGGCGCCGGGTAGTATGTTTTTTATATATAGTAGGAGGGGTGCGGTGCGGACTACGGACGTCAACGCGGGTGACATCGTGAGTTACTTAAATGCTCTGCATTTAAAACCTTTCCCCAACGACTTGAGTGCTGTCTCGCTGTCGCGCGCCACTCCCAAGAAGGGTGAAACTTGACATATACGCCTCGAGCGCGGCCTGTAAGGGCGCCACTGAAATCCCCGTAGCGGCCAGTTTCGAAAGCAGGCGCGGGAGTCTCCCTCCTGCTCCCCACTGTCGCCGCTGCTTTTGCGGCATGTTCACGACTGAGATTTAGCGTTTGCGGGCGTTGGAAATCCATGTTTATGTGGAGCAGTCACTCCGTTCGCAAATGGGGTGTCTTAACGAGAGTGTAAATGTTTGTGACGCGACCTTAGTGTGGTATATTCGGGCTGTATAAACGCCAGGTGTGTGTCACAGGGCAGCGTCGCGGAACAGGCGTATCCATGGACCTGGTACTGCCCTGAATTTACAAGCAGAGTCTCCATAACCACCGGTTCCTCAGATGTTCATGCTACGGGTATACACTACGATGTAAATCAGTTTCGTGCGCTTACATATTCAGCGCAACACTCATACCTGACAGCACGCCAGTTACTTTTGCAATAATATACCTCACATTATGATCACCACCATTTACAAGCCAGTGTGTATTAATTTCGGGAATATTCAACGTAAGTACGACGGATAATGCAGAATTATACTCGGGGATCAGCACAAGACAAAGAGTAGTCGTCTTGTCGTGAGGTGAGCGCCCGCAAACATTCATCTGCTACATATATATTCTGCGAGCAGCGCGCACACGGGCTTAAATATAATCGGCGTCCGCAACTAAACGCTTCTTCGAAATATCGTCACATGGCACAAGGAGCCTGCAGAATAAAGGAAAAACTGAAATCAGAGGGCCTTATTACGTACCACACTCTTCCAATGACACCTTTCATCGCTTGTGAACTGCCTACCCTATATACTTCCAAAAATGCGTCCGCCGAACGATTAGCTGTTCGTTAAAGTCGAAAAACAAAACCAGTGAACGCGAGATTTGTGTGTGTGATTACTAAAACGTTCATTGCTTGATTCCGCCCCGCATTTGTACACAGCGTCCGCCTGCCCTACCCCCCCCCCTCCCATGTCTCGCGAAATATCAGTGCGTTTCCGCGTGTAGTTGGTCTGGTGAGCCCTACCCGGCTTAAGTTTCGACGGACGTCTTTAGCATATCAGAAACTGTGCCGTATTTTTTTTTCCATTTTCGTTAGAGCTATTATGTTTCTTCCGCACTTGCACAGCATGTATTTTTCAGTGGTTTCGTATTAGATTGCCTTGGTTCGTGCTGTAAGGCGTGTGTACACATATTTAACGACCTACAGGCTTGGAATATACTTAATAGTTTTGCATGGTTTATATTCTTATAAAAGGCATAAGTAACCATTGTTAATTGGCTAATCACATCCCCGAAAAATATTTTTCTGCGACGTATAGCCGCATTCGTTGTCCACGCAGCAAAATAAAGCTAACCTCTCATTGTGCCAGTATCAGGTCTAAACGAGGCGACAGTAGAATTCATTTGCGCCTTACTTATTTGGAGGTGACACGGGTGATACGCTGCTACCGTCGCCGACGCCCGGAAGAGCGGGGACGATGCGCGCAGAACCGCGTCCTCGGGTAGCTCTTGCAGGCGATCGCGTGCTCTACGAAGAGGCAGCTGATTTTTAAGTGACCTAACTGTACTCTTTGCTTACAGGCGTCGCCATAACAAGTTTTTTTTAGTGCGCGGAAAGGCGAACAGAAGCGAAACAGAACCAAAACACTGCACGAGCCCCTATCAACCACGCCGCGCACATCCCGTCAACGCCGCGGAGAAGCGGCGGCAGGCGGCGGAGCGATCGCGAAGCTCGAGGCGTATACTGCGCGCTTTTTCGTCGCATCTCAAATATTGTAGTGTAATTTAGTCTACTACAATAAAACCAATAATCATGAAGGTTTTACTGTTGCAAAAAAAGATCATTCGTTTAATCGCTAATGTGCCTTATCTATACTCAACCAAACATTTATTTCCTGTTACAACACCGGGAAAGTGGACCACATGTATGAATATCGAATTGTGAGCTCCTTTTTATTTTCTTCCCCCCATTACAAAGACTATATTACTCGCCTGATTTCTTTACGACAGAGCGAAAACTTGGCTATAACCCGAAGTTTTGAACCTTGGTTCATCCCGCATCTCCGAAGCAATTATAAAATACAATCACTGCAACACAATCTCCCGTACCTTATAAAGAGCTATAAGCACACGGCCAACTTGATATTCCGGGAATTGCGGAAATATTTGGGGACCTTGTAGAAGAATTTGTGATGGCCATAAAAGCTGTATATTTATTTTTTTATTTTTTGTTCTCTGGAAGTTGGGTGGAGTTTGTGCTGCTTTGTTTTTATTCCTTGTCTGTAATTATCTGGTGTTTGGGATTGTATCTGTATAATTTCCACCCCAAAGCAATTCCTTCCCCACAATTTAGGTAACCTGCCATTGAACGGAATGACGGTTTAATCAAATTTACGTTTTTTTCGTTTGCAATTTCCGTATATTGGATGTGTGTATAGTATGTTCTGTTATGTCGCGAAACCGTGTAGAGCTTTGATGTTGTGATTGTCGTTGCTTCCATGTAACGGTTTCCTGGGCCTCGTCTAGCTCAGCTTTTAGCTCAGGAAGCAGACGCAATTTTTGATAAATAAAAGAAAGCTACTTTTCCCCATAAATATCAGTGGTACAACAACAGCTACGAAGTAGTCCTACGCATAATGTAGTGCTGCTACCCCAGACACCCTCTGTTTGAAATGCGGCAAACTTTATAAGTCGAGTTCTAAGAGAAAACGCCCATGTGTTGAGATTTCGTCGCATCTTTAAAGCTCCCTAGGTGGTCACATTTAATGCGAAGACCTCGACTATGGCGCGTCTCATCGCCTGTGCAGCGTAGTTGTGTTAAACTTCATAATCAATCAATAGGTTGAGTCATGTTTACGAAGTTGAGCCAATATTTGTGCCCCCTTCCTCTGGCTTGGGTGTTACACCCTGGAGGCAATGCTTGGAATCAACCAAACAGGCACTTTGGTAAAGGCTCAGTTGAATAAAACTGATGAAAGAAGTTTTGTTCTGTATGTTTTCGGCATGGTATATTTTACCTAGTGGTTGTCAATTCTTGATTGCGTCCTATAAAACATGACAATGTTTCTAGACTTGCGCACTCGGCATATATTGTATCTTTCCGCAAGCGTCGGTCTGATGGAGGTTTCTACTAATTACGGAATTAGGTTTTGAGTTCTATAATGGTTCCGATATTTTGGAGCATCTGTGTCCTGGAGCACTCAAACAGATGGCCCTGCAGCTTCAGCATACACCTTATTGACACGTCAACTGCGGAAGAGTATTGGTTTGGGCGAGTTGGTGCATCTGGCCTATTAAAACGCAGCAAAGACGAGGGACAAAGACACAGACGACCGACACACAGCGCGCTCTGTGTGTCGTCGTCTGTGTTCCCTGTCCTCGTCTTTGCTGCGCTTCAATACGCCAGGTCAACTACTGAAGTTACTAAAACGCACAAACTGCCTAATACATGTGCTGCACGGCCGTTTCAAGGCCTTCCGAAGGCTTTTAAACCAATTGTCTATCGAGCACCCAATTGTAAATATATTGGGCGCATTTGAAGGTGAGAGTTCAACTGCCAATCTGAAGTACCTGTAGCACAGTTATAAGAGGTCCCTTTGCTTAACGTAGCGGGAACAACTCCGCTTTTCAATGAATTTGGTGCGTTCTACAACTTCAGCAGCCAGTGTCTACAAATGCTCGCAAGGAAATTCGTGACGAGAGAAGAATCCATCCCTACAGAATCAATTGAATTACGGAGGTGTCCAGACCCGCGAAAATGGAATAGAATATCGCGAGTAGCGGAAACCTGCTGGAGCATTTCAATGGCCGCAAACTTTGTTACCACTCCAAGAGTACCTTAGTACTGTACAATGGCCGTACGCGTCCGTGCGCGTAGCATTTACAATCGCAAAAAAAATCACGCAGGCATCGGCAGGATTCGAGCCTGTGCCTGGTAGACCAGACAGGGTTAGTGTCAGTCGTCTTACCCATTGGGCTACGACCATGAGTTAGTACCCGGGAGTCAAACTGCTTACTCTCTCGCCTGTAACGGTGCGGAATACCTTAGGACCTCCCAATGTTCATCAGCGTCCATACGTGCGCACACCACCATCAAGAGAAAATGAAGCGCAATTTGATTTGAGCCGTTACTAGCATTTTCATTTAGGGAATAATCAAGGTGCAACTCACGGCTCAGATGGAATGACGGTCGGGGCGCAAATCGGATGTCACTCGGGGCGGAACTTGGATGTCATTTCGAGTCCCCCTGGTCCGCACCCTCTATATCATCCACGGAGCGGAGATGCTGCCATTTTTATGGCCTGTTGTGGCTCGGCGCAAATTTTCGTCCCGGTAGCAGATGCTAAAATTTACATGTTGAAGATATGGGCTTACTTTACGCTTTCAACAAATGAACCACACATTTGCCTCACATGTTTTAAGAATTTTGGGTGCAACTACTCTGAAATGGTTTTTGCTTCTCTCCGCCGTTGAGTACTGTTCGAAAACTGTTCGTGTATTATATCTTTTGTGTTACATATCTATTCTAATGCTCGTATGCCAGAAAAAAATAGAAGCCATTCCATTCAATGGGAAAGCTGTCAGAAGTGCAGAGCAGTTAGTCGCCATACCGGGTTGTACCGCCGTTATCCGCTCCCTGCAACCACCCCATGCCATTCAAATTTCTGCCTTCTCCATGCTCGCGCCCCCTGCCCGAAACTGCGCAAGCAGGAGTTTTGTTCTTTTTGTGCTTCCTTTAATTTCGTATGATTGAGCTGTTTCGCGTCATTTAGATCACGAAATGTTTTTCCGGCGCGGCTGGAGCCTTTCTGCGCAGTTTAGAAAGCGCAATTTTTTTTTTCGCAGCTGGAGGCTTTCTACGGCAATTCGAACGCGCCATTTTTTTCTTATGCAGCCGCTTTTTTCGCTTACTGTCGTAACACCAACACAACGAGTGTTCTTAACTGAATGAACACGGGCGGTGTCGGTGATTACGTATATTTGTGCCTCAGATATACTATAGTTTTCTTTGCACTAAACACAGAGAAATGTAAACAATAGCCAAGCGGTTCACGGACTTTCGAACAATTGTGAATAGATGACCGCTTGGCTTTCAAAGCCTCTGGGGTACGCTGAGACGACAGCGCTACAACGTAACGCCCTGTGGCTCTACTTGGGTCCAGCGAGCGGGCTACGACAACAAGGCGAGCGCATAAAGTGCTCTGCACCTAAAAACCACGAAACACCATTTCCACGTAATTAACAAGTGGAACCGCATTCACTCTTTCATGTTTGTTAATTTGCCATTTGGTAAAGGATGAGTAACAGCAAAGAAGATAAATTGCCTGGTCATTAAGGCGTTCTGGGAGGCCCAGATCCTCTCCTTCACTAATTAGCAGAAAGCTCACAAAAGTATAGTAGCAGAAAAGCGGCAACCTTTCACGACAAAATTGTGGCCTTTTTTTTAATTTAAAACCACACCGGGGCACTGAGAAATTTCACATTTCTGAATATATACGGCGTTTAACGCACGACTATTTACAGGGAGGCGGCGCTCTGAAATAATTTTGACCACCTAGGGATTTTTAACCTGCGCCTAAATGTCGAGATCACAGGCGTTTTCTCTTTTCTCCTCAAACAGAAAAGCGGCCACCGCGGCCGCATTGAAGCCGTGTCCCTGGGCTCGCCAGCACAAAAGTGTACCCACTGAACCACCGCTGCAAGTGTCTTATATTACGAACATATGTTTCGACATTTGTCTGGCTACTTTCGCATTTCCCTTTCCTCTCTGAAGCCGAAATGGTTGAAGTAGCATAGTCCTTCAAGAATACACATCACAGCAGCGTATGCGTTCGACCCTAAATAGAAATTTTCCAAAAAAACACTATTCTATTAACCGCTCCTCGAGGGTGTCTGCGTTTTTACTTCGCCTTTGGGTTACTGGTTCACTGACCCGCACGTTCAACACTAAATTCCCCTGAACAACGCTGCTCTGGCTGCTCAAACGTTTACTTTCGTGCCATTTTACAACCTCCTCCTAAATGTTGTGCACCTTATCCGCCACTTTTTCAAAAAGCCGCTCACTACATGAATGCGTATGTTTCTGCTTCAATCGTGAGCCCTGACGAGATGTAAACGAAGAATGCCACGCGGCCCCATGGGGCTTTCTTGCAGCGCATCAACAAAGGCCTTAAAGGTTTTATGGCTCCAACTTGCGCGTTGACAAAAATGAACAATACACTTCGCTGTTCTCCCCAGCTGATAGTTTCCTGCCAGCTTCTTTGTGGCAGCACATCTTGAAAGCCATTGAAAGGGTGCCGAACAATTCCTTCATTCTGCATAGCGCAGAAAGAATTTTCCCGCTCGATTTGCTCGATGCTTAAGAACATCCAAACTTCACTGCTTTTTTCTCTATTTGTTGAAGTACAAACTTCCTCCCAGCAATATGAGAGCTCGTAAAGACGTACGCAGTTTAATATCGAACCACGGCGACTTTGGGGTGCTCTTTTCTCCGTTACCGGCCATTTCAGCTCCTTTTATTGCAGCCATTTGGTGAAAACAAGGCCTTTTAACTTCTTTCCAGGGTTCTACGGAGTGCTCCCGTGTCTTGCTCAACGACGTTCGTGTTAGCACGAGTACTAAGACGTGGTTTCTTGTGTCGTTTTGCCGGGGACGTTTCCGGTACCTTTATATTCTTATACATTAGGGCCATTGTGCCGCCTTTCTTTCAAAGCGCGTGTAACATATATAGTGGTTCAATACAGTCAGTCTATTTTTATCATAACAAACAAAAAAGATTTTCTTCGAAAAGAACACGATCGTTACCACTTTGTGTGTTGCTAGGAGTGGTCCGCAACAAAATACGGAAATAGTAACTAGGCCCAAGAGAGAACAACCTACGGAAGCGGTGCAGATAACCATGGAGCAAGGTTCTACAAACAAGGTGATTCCCTAAAAATCTCGGTCATCGAAAATTAGTAATTTACATCAATTACGAATATGTTTATAGTCTGGTGCCGACTGAGCCATGCGTTTTCTTTGCTTGCTTTTTTCGTTTTGAACATTTCAAGATGTGTTCATTTAAACCGACAAAATTTGACTGTTTTACGTTTACCGTGATGCGAATTTCGATATCAAGTTCGCCTTGCTGAATACAAATTTACAAACCTCTGTCAAGTCCAGGTTCGTGGTCTTCTCCCTGCCACGACAAAACAACACTGGCACGGAAGAAAATAAAACTAGAGGTTTATCCCGGGACAACAAAACTGACACGTCCACACCGACTGCGTTCGATTGCATGGTCGACTCCCGCGCAGTAAACGTTCACCACCAGTGCTGATTAAGGATCCTTAGCAGATGGTCGTGGTTGCAGACGGATACCACATACTTGTTCGAACGTGGCCGTCCGCGGCCGCTGTGGCTCCCGTATCCTCTGGCTGCACCATGAGGGCTGTCTCTGTGTGAGACTCGGCAGCTTTAGGCAAGCTGGGGGATGGATGTGCAATCTCCAAGTGTTTGTTGCGCGCTCAGGGTGACCGTTGTAAAAGCGCACGGGTGAGCAACACTTCAGCGTTGCGTCCTAGGAATAGCTGCATTCGCCGCGCGCGCACACACACACACACCACAACACACAACACACACTGTACGTACACACGACACACTTGCGCACACACATGTGTGCGCACACAGCAGCGCAGTGACGTGACAGCGTGTGCGTGCGTGCATGCTTGCGTGCATGCGTGCTCACTCGGGCTATTACAGGACTGCCGAAGACACAGTTTACAAGTATAGCCGATAAAAAGTCGTTCACCATACCTTTACCTCAATGTACTTTAATATGCCTGTGCGATTACTTCCCTCGTACCTGAACTTTGCCTATACGCTCTACTTAAAACTTGATACTAATTGGAATGTTTCGTGCGTCACACTGCAACTGTAGCTTCGCCTTGGGTAGCTGAGAAGATACTTAGCGTCAAGAATAAGCGTCCTGAAAGGTCCTCAGAAAACCCTAGGTCGAGGCTTGCCCTTCATAAAGCCTAACCGAAGGGTTCGAAATTAAGCAATGGAGTGAATGGGCTCAACAGGGTCCCGGGTCGAACGCGCATACAATTAATCCCTGGATCTCGTGGTAATCACGGCCTTGGCTTGGAATGTCAGCCAATTAGTCGCACCAATCTCCTCGCCATAACACGCCTGGCAAGAGAGAATGCGTTGCATTGTATTGTCATGGTTGTACCACTCCTTGCTAATATTTGCTTTGAGTGGACAATTATAGAGTTCGAAGTTCTGGTTGTCGAGGGGGAAATCATAAGGCTCCTTATTTTGTCACCGCAGATTCACATAGCTTTTTGTACGAACTATTGTCCGCATATTTCAGATTAACGCTTGTCATAATTTGGCACGAACAGAAGTGTTCGAAGTGTCTGTTTAAAAAACGTTTTACAAAACGACTTTCCTATTTTCCAATGAAACTATCTCCAGACACAAAAGTTACGAAAACTGTTTTGTCCGGTCATGTCTCATGACATTGGGGCGATCTGGCGGCCACAGCAATGCACATTTTTTGGGGGGCGCAAAGCTTGTGGGAATTCTTGTGAAATCAATTAGAGAACTGCCTACAGAGTTCGGTCATTATCTCTACGTTTTACCACTCGAAGTGTACACACGCTACTCTGACGCCGCCCATGGTTATGTGCATACTGCAGCGTATTTGAGTTTTCGCTAATACTGTATAAAAACGCAATTAGACTTCAGGTGCATAGCTTCTGTCAAGTTGAAAAAATGTTTTGAGAAGAACAACACTAAAATTGCCGGGAAAGGGAAGACTGTAAGACATTTTCAAACTCTCTCCTTAGCGCGATGCACATTTTGCAAAATATAGTGCTCGCAAGCAGCTGCTTGCGTGGGAAGATAGATATCCCGCGGGAAAGATGTCGAACTGAGCGAATAGGACACAATGTCTTCTTGGTCTCGTCGCTCCGTGTTCTGATCACACACCGAGAAAGGCCTATGCACATTTGAAAATAATGTAATGTTTATTACGTAAGCACCATATGAGAGCGCAATAAAATATTATGTATGGACATATGAAAGTTGAACAAACATGCGGAGATACGCCTAGAATGGACATTTACTGAACTTGTCGGGTTCCTCATCATAGTCACGAACACCTCTTGTACGCTCACTGCCGGCAGAACGCCTCTTCCAGAGATTTCAAACCAGTTCGGTTCACAGCCTTTGAGAGTGAATTCTTCAACTCTGAGATTTCTAATTTCACCCCGCCCCCGGTTGTTCTTTTTTCTTGTCTCATCTTCTCTTATTTTGCAGGAGTTCTTTGGTACGTATTCCCTTTAGGGAATCGCATATCTGTTATCCGTAACTTGTACAGAATAAAAGCCCGAACCAACTATTTGAACTTGATCCTTCAGAATTTTCGACCACAATGAAAACGACAAGAGAAAGGACGAAAGAGCTTTTGTGTCCTCTTGATTTCGTCCTTTGTCTCGTCGTTTGCGCTGTGGTTCAACGTGCATCACCAACTCGCCGAAGTTTTCACGTTGCCATCAGAATTTATTTCCCCATTATTTGTTTTATTCTAGAGCGACAAAGGAAGGTCGGTTATGAGAACACTCGGCCGTGCTTGGGCAGTCCCTCTTGGGTTGGGTTAGCCTCAGTGTCAGGTACTCTTGCCTTGGCTGCATAGCGCGGGTGACCACAGAGAGCTCGTCAGCAGCACCCCCACCCCAGTGCTCGTGAGAAGGTTTGGGATAGGAGGTTAGAGATTGGCTGTGTTTGCAAGCCCACATTATGTGGTGTGGGCTTGCAAACACACTCTCCCTATTATTAGTAGAGGGGCAGATGTGACCGTTGAAAGGGTATTGGGCAGTGGATATGGATTGGGGGTGTTTGTGTTGTAATTAGTGTGTAAATAAAGCCAAATGAATACCCCCTAGTGTTGATTGATGGTGGGATTTGAGCGGGGAAAGGGGAAAGCTGAGATAATGCTTGATGATGTTTTGTTATCGTGTTAGGAGAGTAGGAGGACTGGGACACTAGGGCCGTGAATTCGCCCCGCAAGGAAATGGCCCAGTTTTAAAAGCCGCTGGCCCTAGACGTGAGCCGCGCACTATCATTGAGGAATGAGTGGATAGGGGTCCTCCAGATGATGTTGAGATCGTGGATGAAGTTGACTCGTATGAGTGTCTCTAAGGCAAGGCGTAAGAACCGTCTAATGACAATGTAATGTGCTGCTGTAATGTAATGTTAATGTAACGTACAATGTACTGCTGGTCTGTAATAGGAATAATGTTTTGATGGCAGCGGTAGGAGTGAGACCTATAGCAATTGCTTCATCAGTGGTAATCGATGTTAAAGGAGGGGTGAGGGAGATGGAGAGTGGGCCTGCCTAACTGACAATTTCCAGAGCATGAGCTTGGCTTGATGGGCAAGGGATGGCGTCAGTATAGCGAGTATGCGGGTGAAAGTGAAATTCGGGTTGTAGTTGCCTAACCAGTGGGAGTCTTCTGCCTTTGTGTAATTGTGGGAACATAATAATAGTAATTTCGGGTACAGTCATGTGCGCTGAAAATGAAGACGGAATGCTTTGAAGGGCTTGCGAAACAGCAAGGTTCGGTAACCGAGGGCCTGGTGGACGCGATGATCCGTGGTGGTGACACCTGGTCTCGTCAGTTGGCTGCTGCATTGAGCATCCGTGAGTTTTTCGAGGATACTAAGAATTTCGAGCGATGAAGACAGAAGCAGACGTTTGAACGGGCAAGAAATGTGCTAATCTTTTTTAACTTTCCCATCAGTAAATTGTGTTTATCTCGTTTTTCAGGTGCCTTAGAAAATGTGTTGCGACTAATAAAAGTGCTTGAAATTAAACGAATTTCATCGCCTTCTTGAGGCCTCGGTCCTAGTTAGTGATGCTTTTGATGACATAGGCGATTTCAGGGAGAGTGGCGTGTAGGTGAGGAAGGACTGCGGCGTCAGAGCCGTGATGATAAAATTGGACTAACGTATGCGAAGAGTACGCACTTTACACATGGGTGTAGAATTGATTGTTGGTGCAGGGTTGGGTGGAGGAGTTACAGGTTGGACCATTGGGGCTAGAACGGAGGATGAAGACTATCACTGAATGACGTGTGAGTTTGAGATGGCACTCTATAACCAACATATTCATGATCAACTTCGTGATCAACGGCCGTAGAGGTGCTGATTGATGAGGGCGGGTGCTGACTTTTTGGGGTGCACTTTAGGCTTAGAGGTCATGGATTATATTGGATGGTTTCGATGGCTTATTGGAATTACACTTTATGTGTGCCACAAGATCGAGGGGTTCTTAAAAAATAATTTAGCCAGAGTACAGGGCATGATGCAAGCCAAAAACAGTTTGAAGGAGAGGTGCGAACTTAATAGGGCAAGTTGTAAGAGCAGGTGTCGCTTCTGTAGGATTTTTGTACCAGGAAAGCCGCAGGAGAGAAGGGTGGGGATTGTCGATGGAGAAAGCCAAGGGAGATATTTCAGCCGTTATTCTCTGGAACTCTTTAGACGTACATAACGTTACATGCTGGGCTTGGCGAGCAGTGAGAAGTTCGAAAATTCCTAATTAGGAGGAAATAGTTCCACGCGCCAGACGTGCTACTTACTGTCAACATAGCATTGGCGTGTGTTTTGATTGTTCGTTCTTTTGGGGAAAGTAGGAGCTGCAGGCTCTTCGGGTTTGAGCGGGGCAGTCGAGAGGCAGTCGTCGACCAGACAGGTTGGCCGGCGTTTGCGGCTGAGTGCAGGCAGGTTGCCGTAAAATGGTTAGGGTCAAGAGTTGCAGTGGACGCAAACCAGTGTTTGAATAAACGATTGACTGCCCATCCTGTAACGACCACCAGAGTTCCTCACGGGTTGTCGTGGAAGCCGATGACAAAATGTGGCTCGGTTTGAAAGAGAAGGTTGAACTTCAGGGGAGCAATATTGAACAGGAGGGGTGAAAGAACAGAGCAATATGTTTTTTTGGGGGGGGGGGGGCGGGGGGGGGGGGTCAAACGTGTCGCAGCGAAGCGATGGCAGTGCGGTCGGTAAAAAAAAACAGTAAATAGTTTTATTTGGAGACACCCCGTCGACGCTCCTAAACTCCCGGTAGGATGGCTTTATGTATGCTGTTGTTAAAAGCGCACTTAACGTCGGGAGCGAAGATGTTGCCAGGATGGTTTTTCTGAATTGGTGATGACTTGCTCTAGGGATTTTTAGGTAGGCTATTGGATTCTTTTATGTGTGAAAAGTGGGGAAACAACAAATTTTGGTGTGGGAGATAAGTCAAAAAGTTTGAAGGTGAGGGCAAATTAAAGGGAATTGTGAAGCATGCCCTTTGGGATTTTTCTCCGGGAAAACCCATGAGTTGGGGGGGGGTTTGGAGGAGAAAAAAATTTTGGTTATTTTTTGGGTTTTGCAATGTTTGGGGTTTGGGGCAGAGTGATAATTCGTTCCAAAATTTGGGGAAAAAGGGGATGCTACTTTGTCCATAGATTTAGGGAAGTTTGGTTCGTTCTTTAAAGGGGACGCATTTCGGTTTTGGGCGGATTCTCGTTGAGAGGCATGGCCAGGAATTGGCGGGTTTTCCTGGGGAGGGGGGAAAAGGTTAGGGCTTGCACAAAGTTTATGTAGTGTGAGTGGAGCTTCATGAGAAAGGTTCGGGGCACTTGAATGGCGTGGCGGGAAAAGCAGAGCTGTTTTGGTTGTGGTCAGAAAGGGTGGCCTTGCGCTGGTCATACAAGCGATAATTGGATAGGGATACTTATGCGGGAGACGGCGTTCGTGCTTGTGGGTGGCGGACTTGGTAGGTCTGAAGGCAAGAAGACAGTGAAAGAGAGGCCACCCTTGTGCTTACTACTTACTGTGCACTGGAGATTGTCGCAGAAGGTTGCTCAGTTTTGTTTGTGGAGCGTGTGGGCGTAGATAGCGGCTTGTTCAGCCAGGAAAGAAATTCCGTGTTTGCGAAATTGATTGTATTGTTGCGTCTGCCATCCTAGAATAGCGCGCCTCCCACAGGCGGAAAAGATAAGAGTTAACCGAGGAACCGAGTAAAAAAAATCGCCTTCTCATGATTCTTGAAGGACCTGAAATATTGAAGGAATAATGATGTAAGTTCTGTGATAGTGCGTGGTAGGGGTTAGCCATCTTCGCAAAATGAGCTGCAGTCAGGTATTATGGCTTGAACTGCTCGATGTTTGAGGTTGAGGCGGGAGATGGAAATGCGGATATTGTGGTGATCACTGCCGGGTCTGTCTTCGAGGCAATGTGATGCGAAATGGAAAACGTCATGCTAATAAGAGAGGTCGGGGCTCATATTTTATGACGGCCTGTTGGCCTGAAGGGCAAGGGTAGTCAGATAGATAGGTAGAAAACATTATTTAGTCGCCTGCAGAGCGACACCACGATTAAATGGCGCCGCTGGGCCTTACGTCTTCTCAGCAGGTGGTATTTACTCTTCTAGGGCGCGTGCTACTCCCGCAGTCGGTCGCCCTTGGGGGCAACGTCCCGTCGGTTTCGCTCGGCTTTTGTCTTTCAAGAGACCCCGAGACCTGCTGGATTGGCCAGGTTTGGAAGAGGTTTGGCGAGCCGCGGCGGAATCGTTTACTTGTCGACGCTTTCGTTGGGGAACTTGGTGCAGTCCAATAGGATGTGCGTTAGGAGGGCCCTCTCCCGATGGCACCCGCGGTGCACATCACTCACATACAGTTTCGGGTACACATGCTTCATCAACACTGGGGTGGGTAAGGACCCATTCTGTAGTTGTCTGAACATCTCCGGCCTTCGCGCTCGGCTCAGACTCGGATGCGGGGTGGGAGAGTCCTTTGAGCCAAGCGGTGGAACTGTGTAAGTTTTTTGACCGCCGTCATACCGTCCTTGGCGCTACACCACATTGGACGTTCGGTTGCAGCGGCGCGGTTGGTTAGCGCTCCCGCCACTGAATGGGCCGTCCCGTTGTGGTTGTCGTGCTCCTCCAACGCATCTTTGCCCCCATGCGCCGGGAACCACTTGATTTTAACAGGTAATTTCTGAGAGCAAGGACACGCTTCTGAGTGACGTTGAATGTTGTATCCCCTTTTTGGTTTCTTTCTGATCAGCCCTAGCATAGTGCGAGTGTTGAAATTGAATTAAAACTTTGGATGCGTGGTGCAGGACGGGTGAGTAGCATTGCGATTGATGTGGTCAACATTCTTCATTTGGAAGGTTCATATATAACCGATGTGTATATATGGCGAGATTGTGTTTCTTTTTGAGCACAAGTCTGCTACTTCCTGTACGCACCGAGCTCCACATACTGGTTGACACCGAACACTCTTTGTGTGGTATTGGGCAGCTCTAAAAAGAATCCCGCTATTGCGCCTCAGTAGCCGAATGGGTAACAATATGTGTTTTCGAACGAGCGGCCCGAGTTCGAGCCCCAGCAGCAGAAAAATCTTTGCAAAAACGGTTCATTTTACTGTATGTATTCTGTTGTCTTACTTATAGTCATTTTTGTCGTAAATCTGGGGAGTTTGGTATCCTTTCGGTGGGTATGAGTACCGGACGCCGAATATTCACACGTTTTTTAACCTCCTGCATCGCAACGGGACCGACGCGCTTTCACTTATCTCGGAAAATTATATCGTGTATTGGGGTCGTATTCCCAGCTTCAATGTGTTTGATACCTAAATTGGGGAAGTGGAACCAGCTGGGTATATGTGTAAACTATTGTACAAACTTCTCTTATCTGTGTAGTTGATTACAATTCGAGGCGCCCACGTCCTCATTCTGAAACAAACCTCTACACTGAATTTTATACCAAAACCTGCCTTCATAGAGCATTCATAGCAATTGTTTTTGGATTGCGCACCCAGAGCACTCCCTGATCTTTTGCTTGAGACGGCTCATATTTTGTTTGGAAGTCCATTTGTTTCCAAGAGCTTCCTTCCAATAAAACTAATTTAAGCCCTCCGAACAACCTTGTTCTCTGAGTGGCGGCCATGGCTTCGGGGTTCACTGCAAGATATAAATATCCGCAACCGCATACTGTTGATCAATAAGAATATAAAACAACAGGCGAAATTCCAGACTGCTTCGCAACGCTGTACTGATTTCTACAGTGAGCCTTCAAGTCAAATTAGAGTAATTATGCTCCTTAGCTCCTCTTGCGCTTTCTGTGCCGTGCGTCATCATACCCCTGCGCATACTCAGCTTTAGCTTGCGTTTAAAGTGATATACCAAGAGAATTACCTGAGGCTTTTATAAAAATTAGAATGAACACATGAAATAAGTTCTTTAGGTTGAATTGCACCTGCACAAGGCTTTGATTGGAAATTTAAAAAATCCGCTTTTATTATGGCTCGTAATGCGCACTCATTCAGCATCACAATATCCATCCTAATTTCTGTAAATGCCTTTTTTAACCCTTCTTTTAGTTGAAACATATATAGTGATCGAACAACCACCCAGAGCACGCCATGTCTTGTCTATTACATGCTGAAACCTCAAAGGCATCTGCACAATTTCAGGGGACAGAGCTGGTGAACTATTCTGAGACGGCCACGAGGACACGTGCCCATTGCTGCCGGGCGAGGGTCAGATGCGTCGGCGATACCGTCTCCTCGAGGACAGCTTCAGAGCAAGTCGAAAAGAGGTATCAGCACCCAAGTTGTTGAAGTTAGCAACAAAAACGTTTCGAAGATATTGATAAAAGCATCCATTTCCAGAATGTGGGAGTTGACGAAAATGAGAGGGCGGAGTTGTAAGTTGCGCAGGGGATATTTTAGCTTGGTGTTTCAAAGGACGACGTGGTTTCATAGGATATAGACGTTCAATTTTACCTTTTACATAGGTGGGCGTTGCTTCAGAAAGCCTTTTGTTACACCAACGCTTCCACGTGCGACACTCCGCAACAATGTTCGTTCAGGTAACCGAGGGAGCTTATTGATACTAAATCCGAAAATGTTTTTCTTCCAAAGCATGGGACACTAGGCTTCACGGTGGGAAACCAATTTTAAAAGGATAAAGGGGCTAGAACTCGGTACACAAACGAACACCGTACACACCACGTGCCGAAGAAATCTGACAGGGTCTGTTTCTGATTCCGCAAGAATCGCACAACGCAACACGCGCCTACTCAGAGGACACGTTCTCACAAAAAGTTGAAATTTATATTTGTCGTCTTCCTTATTTTTCGGTATAGAAAGACAGCAAAAAGAAACAAATGTGTACAGGCCCTTGCAAAATGAGCTGGCTTTGTGCTCTTTCAGTTGTGGGGTTCTCGCCAATCAATGCCCAGCGTCTTTGTTTCCCCGCCCTCACAAAGAAAATGCGGTTATCTCAGCGACCCCATAAAAAAGATACGTTTAGAAAACATGTGCGGGTGGGTGCTCGTTGCTTTACGAGAAATGTTACAATTGTTCGTTCCGAACCATTGAAAAATACATTTTTGTGGTACTATGTGGACCTGCAACATACAATGTGTTCAAGCCCATAGGAAAACATTACGTTACGTGATGGCCATAGTTCTACTTTAACAAGACAGACAGGAACGTCTCTGGAATGTGTAGAAACATTACGCAACACAGATGGCGACACGCCTTATTTGGGCGTGACCATTGGTTGAAAATAAATCTTGGGTTACCACGTGGAAATCAAGCATTTTGTCTTTACTTCATATATTTATGTATCGATGTTTCAAACCTAACAAGATATTTTCTTTCTCCTCACAAGGAACGTTTTTTACATGGAGAGCTCCGGTTTCTGTAAACTCATATCGCGACCGCTTTCAGAGTCTCAATGGGTGTCGTTTCAACGAGAAATGTGGGTAGGCCTCAACATATGCTCGTTCTTTTATAAACCTCATCACGCTTAGGCTCAGTACAGTACGCCCCCCCTAACCACAGTACCTGTAATAATTACCACCTTCTTCTTTATATCTGTCACTGTGATAGGCGGAAAAAGCAAGCACTTGGGTAGAAGGAAAAGGTGCAGTACACGACCTAATGTAATTACTACTGATGAGATGTGGTTGTTTATGGTTTTTAAGGGAAATTTTCTTTATCAAAATTGTACATGAATGTTTCAAATTGTTCTGCCGCCACATCCTAAGGCGTGTCGCAAAGGGTTATGCTCGAAGTTTTGTGGGTCTTTTTGTTGTTTCTTTGGGGTAGTTTTTTGTCCTTTGAAAATCTTTAATGTGACTCAAGATGTTAGTCTTTTCTACCTTTTCTATCTGGTCACACAAAAAAATGTCGCATTAGCAGCGATTTAACAACAGGCACCAAATTCACAGGCATCGGCTTCCTCGCACACTGGAGCCCCTATTTTTTGTTGGTGGAATTTGAAATGGCTAGAGGAAGTTTTGGGGACGATGGCTCTGCCATCGACCCCATCGACTTTAAAAACTAACCCACTTCTATTAACGATGCAGGTGAGTAATTAGTAGTTTATTTTTGCTAAAAAATCAACCAACCGATGTCTTCATCAGCTGCGGAGCCCCCTGCAGTGTGTGTATTATTTGTGATTGTATGAACATTGTGTTCTATTTGCTGTTACTGTTGTCTGGAGATATTGAAACTAACCCTGGACCAACCACCCTAGGGGAAACAGTGACTGAACTAAAAAGGCTCTCTTCTGGTCAATCCCAACTCATTGGCGATGTACAAATCCTGAAAAGCCAGCTCTCTACCACTGATAAAGCCATTTCCGAGCTGGGCAAGAGAATCGACAGTCTAGAATCCCACTAGAGTAGTCTGAACACACTACGGATTGATCTCGACGCCATGTCCACGGCCAACTTCCTACAGCTGCCCAGGTCTCGATACTGGAGTCTGGACTGAACAATGCGGAGAATCGTTCCAGACGAAGCAACTGGTTGTTTAACGGTATAGTGGACGACAAGTCATCCGAAACGTAGGCACAGTCGGGGAGCTTTTCACTGGGTTTTCCAGTGACAATCTAAAAATAACTGTACAATAAAAGGATGTCTAGCGCGTCTCTCCGTTGGCCGCCACTCGCAAAACCTTGTCGGCCTGTTACAGTGCAATTTACATCTTTGTAAAAAAAGGAAGCTGTCCTTGTTAATGGTCCTCTGCTGAAGGGTACCGATTTCTCACGTCGGGTCCGGAACGCAAGGACGCATCTTCTGGCTTTCGCTATAGAAAAAGCAGGTCCTTTTCTTTTACGTTATCAGACCTTATTTATGGGCTGCCAAACGATACGTATTTAACGAGGCACTTCAAAATGTAGAAGGAAACACGTAGAAACCTCCTTCACGCCACACATCTTAAAATGATTCGGTCTTTGGTCACACAGCTAATCTTTCTTTTTTGGTCATGTTCACCAACATACGCAGCTAGCTTTCCCAACACGACCACGTGTCCGACCTTGCTTCTTCATGCTAGTTGAAGTCTACCTATACTAACTCAAACGTGCTTGATCCCTGACGTCCCCTACAGCGGAAGTTTGTCCGACTTGCCCAACTTATCTTTTTGAAAGGCTCGTGGCGGCGGCCTCCTGATTCCTACAAGCGAACAATGCTCATGCTCCGTTATCAACATTGCTTCTGAACTTGAAATATTTGTGGTTGCTGTCTCGTTCTCCACCTTCAATCTATGCTATTAGTTGTTTGTTATAGGCCTCCTATTAGCGGTCGGGATTTCTCTCGCTAGCTTAATAGCATTGTAGCCGAACGTATTTGGCAAATACCCAAATTCTCGCGTCCTCATCATTGGGGAGTTTATTTTCCAACCATTGATTGCCTAAACCTAACTTTGTCTACGCCTAATGCAAAAGAAGCAAACGATTTCCTTGATGTTGGCCTCAACGTTATTGTCACTCAGCTGAGAACACATCCTACACGAGGTACGCAAGGTACCGCCAACATTCCTGACCCAATCTGAAACACTGATCCCGAGAGCCTGCTTTCTACTACATTTTAATGAAATAGGGCACCACAAGATCATTCACGCTAATTTTAGCTTTCGTGCCTCAAAAACGTCAAGCCTGCAGTAAAGCAATTAGGAGATATGACAAGGGAAACTATTGGGCTATCACTCGTGAACCTAATGCCTTTCTTCCAACGTTTGGAGCTGGTTTTTTGGAGCGACTCATTAACGATTACTAGTTAATCTTCAAAAACAAAACAAACCGGCTAGCTGATGAATTTATCGCTAAAGTGACATTCCGTCACACCCGCCAAAAAGCCTTACTCTACTAAAAATAATATTACGAAAATAACAAGAAACGCCTTTTTTCGGTTGAGGAGAATGAAAACACTGACTCGGCATGTGTAACGTACAGGGTTGCACAGAAAGCATATTCAAATGAAGTGCTCAACGCCAAGCACTCCAGTTTTCATCTAAAAACTACCGAAAATTCTTGTTGATTCACCAAAACGCTTCTGGCAAATAATAAAGCCACATGGTATACCCCCTATCACCCTTACTAATCGGTCTAATTAAGAAGCATTTTGTTTAGAATGTGCCAATATATTCAATGCAGCCCCTACATTTGTGTTTACGAATGAATCCAAACCTGTTGAAACGTAATTAGTCCCCATTAATTGTGCCTGAAGTGCCAAACCTAATCGTTGGTTTTATTGGTATCCTGTCCTTAAAGAAAAAAAATGAAACTCTCATCCTCGGCTGGTACAGATGAAATTACATCCAAGCTGTTGAAAAACACTAAGCACATGTCAGCCCAGTTTTTCTTTTGCGTGTTGTCCAAGTCAATTTCCTCAGGTGTCCTGCCTTTCGACTGGAGCTGTGAAAAGGCCCTTCCGGTTCACAAGACCGGTAATCGAGACTTCCCCGTTGATGTATCGCCCTATGTCATTGACCAGTGTGAGTCGAAAACTCATGGAACATGTCACATACACCCATACCTTGGATGCTCTTGATTCCAACAATTTCGTTCATTCCTCTCAATACGGATTTTGAAAAGGCCGCTCATGCGAAACCCAACTATCCCTTTTCTTTCACGACGTGCTTTTTAACCTCGACGCTAACCTCAAATTCGGCTTGACTTCAAATTAGGCTTTTGATAAAGTTGAAAAGCAGAGCCTATAATGAAACTTTCTCAAATAAATTTACGGCAGGAGGTTCTTAACTGGATTGCTCAATTTCTGACTAACCACTCTCAGTTTGTTGTTGTTAACAACGTCAAATATACCGGGCTTTGTGTTAGGTCTGGAGTCCCGCGGGGAACTGTCCTTGTCCTGCTTTTGTTTCTAATCTCCATTAACGACTTAACTAGCATTTGATCGTGTGAAATTCTAATGTTTGCAGATAAATGCGTTATCTACCGCAATGTAACTAACACATTTGATCAAGTAACACTATAGAGCGACCTTAATAGAATATTAAACAGGCATGATTGTTGCCTTATGACTCTAAATTCTAACAAATGCAAATTACTTTCCTTCCACCGCCGGAAAAATCCACTCAAATTTTTCCTATGAAATTGCTATCATACCAGTCACAACAACTTTATCCTATAAGTACCTCGTTGTAACATTAACCCCTTGTCTTTCCTGGCGCGCGCATATCGGGTATATAATTTCATCAGCGAACCCATCATAAGAATTCCATAAACGTCACCTACATCACTCACCGTATCACGTGCGCCTTTTGGCCTACCTGTGGCTAATCCGGTCCAAATTTGAATACGCATTACCCCATATGGAGCCAACTTTGTTTGGTCAACGCTATCGAAGCTGTGCCAATTCGCGACGTTCGCTTCTTTCATTCTTCTTATTCTTGCGATGTCAGTGTTTCATCCCTTAAAAAGGAATCCTGTCTCTCAAGTATTTCCTTTTGCCACAGAATTTCTACCCTGTCACTCTGCCTTACGTTTTACCGCAGCTCACTCAACCAACCTCCTTACATCGTTCCTGCCGCACGCATTTCCCGTCACCCCGCCATCCCCCTCAAGTCTTCCGACCCCGTTCTGGCACCTCAACATTTCCTGCATCATTTCTCTGCCACGCCGCCAAAGAATAGAATGACCTTCCCCAGGATGTTGTTTGAATCACCAGTCCGTCACGTTTTCTTCAAAGTCTGTCTATGCATTTGAAATATTAACCTGTGCCATTTAGATCTATTTTGAACAACAGACCTTTTATCTAGCACCCCCCGTGGGGTCTTTAAGGAAATAAAGTGAAGTGAAGTAATAATGAAGTCGGCACCCGAACAGACATAGTCCATGGGAAATCCGTCACATACTGGTGCAAAACACTGTGATCACGGCCACGGTTGCACAAGAACATAAATACACTGCGCTGTTACGCCACTCAGTATTTCTTCTTTGCACAGTAGGCTGGCTCTACCACAAGAGAAAGCTTCGGGCGTATGAACCCTACGTGCATGTATTTGTACAATGCTTTAACGCAAGCTTTTGAAATCACAACATTATTTTTTTGTGAGCATCCGAATTTCCTACCTAATAAATACGCGACTCCTGCGCACTCTGTTTCTCTATTTCTGTTTGTGTGCCGTCACCGTAACTACCACTACTGCAGAGTTCAGGCGATGGAAAGACGCGTGTCTATCTGTTCTTCTCGAGTGTCGTTTTGTGGGCCTCCTCTCCGTTGGCTGTGACCTCACGTCCCCTGAAATCACGCAGTAGGCTTACGTAAATCGTCCAGGGGACGGAGCATACATGGTGAAAGGGTAGACAGGTTGTGACGTACCGCGAGCCGCAGGTCGGGTGCCGATCCCTAACCGCACCAACACCCTCGGACGTTTCTTTGGAGGCTATACTTTGCAGGAGAGTCCTTGATAGTTTTCCCGGCTATGGGACCTTTTTAATACAATATTCTTTTCCAGCTAATACAGAAATTTAACGCGCGAAAATGTTGGCTGGTTTTTCTGTCTTTTGTCTGTCTCTCGATTTAGCCACTGGGCCAAAAAGTAGAGCGGATATATAAACCAGACGTTCCTGTAGACAAAACATTTTCAAACCGCTAAATCTGGTGGAACAGTCTCTAACATTCAACATTACGGGTCAACAAGAAAACATTAATGAAATTTGACGGAAGGCATGGATACATAGGTTCGATTTGCATGGTCTCTTTATTTGAAATTCGTGGCTGGTTAATTTACACGATTCAAAATAAAACAAATACGCTATACAAAAGGCTTTTTTGACCTCCAAATAGCAAGAGCTCTCGCGGCGCTCCCTCAGGCTTTGTTCAACATCGAGAGTAATAAAATATCCCAATAGATGGCCAGAGTCATGAAACGCGGCAGAATACAGCTTACTTTAATTGTTTTTTAGCGGTAACTTTTGCGCACTCGATACGGGGACACAGAAAAAGGTGACACGAACACAAGCGCAGACTAACAACTGAAGTTTATTAAGAACATTATCACATTTATACCGTCAACGTCCTTCCTATGAACACTGCGCATGGTCGGAATGGTGCACACATTGTCTAATCACTAAAAACTCTTTTGTTTTTTTTTGAACAACCTACTTCATGCTGTTTAGCAAGTTAATCTCTTTTTGTGACAAGGCGATAGACGGATTGCTTGCGCACCCTTTCAGTTATTTTACACATGTGCCATGCTTCCACAATCTCCCTGGTAGTCCGATTTGGGTGAACGAATCGAAATCGTCGTCTTATGGAACATCGCTTCACACTTTCCTGAAGTACATTTCGCACAATGCATTGCCAAATGTGCATATGCGCGTCCTTTTAAGGCTTGACAAATGCTCCCTCAGCCTGATGTTAACGCATCGGCCCGTCTGCCCGATATACTGCTGCCCACACGTGAAAGGGATTTTGTACACAACATTCTTTTTACATTTTACAAACTTCTTCTTGTGGCGCATAGAACACTTTTTTGTTTTTCTGCTTCCCCTTCTTCATATGATTTATTCACCGCCGGGCAAACACGTCCCACTTTGTTTCTTGCCGAAAAGACGACGTTCACATCGTACAAAGCTGCGGCTTTTTTGAGTTTGTGGGAGAGGCGTGCACGTACGGGATAACTGCTACTTTCTTTTTCTCCAGCAGTATATCGGGCAGACGGGCCGATGCGTTAACATCAGGCTGAGGGAGCATTTGTCAAGCCTAAAAGGAGGCCCATATACACATTTGGCAATGCATTCTGGGAAATGTACTTTAGGAAAGTACGAAGCGATGTTCGATAAGACGACCATTTTGTTCGTTCATTCAAATCGGACCACCAGGGAGATTATGGAAGCATGGCACATGTGTAAAATAACGAAAGGGTGCGTAAGCAATCTGTCTATCGCCTTGTCACAAAAAGAGATTGACTTGCTAAACAGCATGAAATAGGTTGTTCAAAAAAAGTGTTTTTAGTGATTAGAGAATGTGTGCCCCATTCTGACCATGCGCAGTGTTCATAGGAAGGACGTTGAGGGTATAAATGTGATATGTTCTTAATAAACTTCAGTTGTTAGTCTGCGCTTGTGTTCGTGTCACCTTTTTCCTGTGTCCCTGTATCGAGTGCGCAAAAGTTACCGCTAAAATGTCAAACCAACTGGCGCGCCTTTCCGTGTTATTACAGCTTACTTTAGAAAGCCTCCACTTTCTTTTCGTGGAAGGAGTGAAACAGGAGGAGACTAGCGTCAGAGGTCGGCGGGGAAAACAAGAGAGACATTTACGAAGCAGGGATGGCGGTAGGCTATCGGCTTTCCACGACATGTGCAGCGACGTGAGCAGATACTCAGCCAATTTTTATAGTCTGTTTACAAACTGCGTGGTGGCTATTTTTAAAACTGTTGGTTGTTTACCGACTTACCCATGAATCGCAAAATGATTTAGCATAAATGCGGATGACTCACGCAAACAGCTTACAGGGGATTTAGAGACGTTGAAAAGTGGAAGCACTCTCACGCACGCAGAAAACACTATTTTATGAACAACTCGACGGAAAATGTTTTCTGAAGCTCGCATCAACATTTCAACATAAATACGCTCCGTATATAAAAGAAAAATGCAGTAGAAATAGCACGACAACATGGATAAAAATCGATCAAAATCAGAATTTTTTCCCGGAGGCGGGAAACATGGTATGCTTGATAACTTAAAATTGAACAACTTGTACAAACAGCTTCATAAAAACAAGAGCAAATAAAGTGCTTAGTAATTGAAAGCATTCAAGTCTCCTTGTATGCTTGAAATCAAAAATTATTCTCGTTCGCGCTGCGGCCAGTAGAGCCATGAAGGGAGCGTGTTCTGTTGATTTTTCACTTTTCTGGCGCCTTCTAGCAGAGCACTCTATGGAGTCATGAGGGGCTCTTGCTTGCTTTTTGTTTTTATTTCACTTGTACTGTCCTCTCGGCCGGATTTCGCGTCATTCTTATTTTGTTTCTTCATAAGATCTCTACCTACGGTATACAAACCACCATATTCTGTTTCATCTGCGAACACAGTCACTGCCTTGCCGCATTGCACCTCACAAACCTAATCCAAGTTCTGTCATGCCATATGTAGCTGCAGACCATTTCCGCTTTTAAGGATATTGGAATCAGGGATACGGTGGACACATGTTGATGAAACTTTTTGCTGCAATAGAGGAGCGAAATAATTCCTGGAATACGGTACGTGAAATATAACGCGAAAGAAGAAGAAGGCCTGATGTTGCTGTCACAAACGCAGGAAATGGCGTAGTGCCAGGAACAATCACAAAAATTCAGACACCATATTTTTTTTCTGTATCTGTGCACGTGCCTCCATCTCAGAGACGACCTTGAACGTTTTCTACACCATCTACAACCGCCACATCGTCGCTAAAAAACGTTGTGTTACGCCACCTGGGTACAGGTTATTTTGAAATGTAGTGTACAAGAAGAAAATGATAATGTAATTGAGGTATTCGAATAAATCTCCACATCCTATCCCAATACAGGTTCCGCGTAGTGCGTGAAGTGCGTTGTTTTTAATGTAACGATTCTCACAGATATTAGCCTGTAACGGCCTAGCCCTATGCGCCCTCAAGTAATGCCATTGCCGAGGACGTAATTGTAATGAAATAAACGAATACGAATGAGAATGACAAACATAGTTCTTCGCTTCTGTATATTTCAACTGTGCCACTCACTGGTAGGCGAACAATTGTCAGTAAGTCATACGGGCTATTTATTACAAGGCAAACGAAATATGAGGAGAGCACCTAATCAGTCATGGGAGATTCAACAAAAAAGATTCATCTATAACTTTGAAACAATTATTGATGTGTGCAGGCTGTTTCAGCAGCGTCATGTCGAAAAGCATTCTTCCTGCTAGAACACCTCATATGGCACAAAAACGCGATCAATAATGTATTTCACTTTATTCTCTCAGAATTCCAGTTGACGTCCACCAGTTTGTTTTTCATTACATCCCAAGACAGATTTGCTCCCATAAATGACGGATGCGTCTACCGCTTTCACTCGATGTTATAGTAGGCGTGCAAAGAGTTCACACAGGCCATCGCTACCTCGTAACAGAAGGCATACTGTTCCTGAAAAAAAATCACAAGAGAGAAGTTAGAAGAGCCACTATTGCTTGGCAAACTAGTAGAACCTTATTTTCTTCATTCAAAGTAGCTTAATTTTCCATGACTTGGAGAGGTGGGGACGACTAAGTTTGATGAAGAACGATTCACCTCCTATATTCCTTTCTTTTCAAAAGTATTTTTAAAAACAGCCAAGAGCACCATTCGGTTTGGAAGACGGAATGCCTAAAATATGGTTAGTTCGGAATAAAACAATTGTGGCAATGCGACGTGCAAGTTGGCTGTTTGACCTAGGTTGAAATATAAGTATTGTACGGACGTTTTAGAAAATTTATAGCTTGAAATAAAAAAATGTCCTTTTTTGTTTTAAGCATGACGAAGTGCTGGGACCGAATTCATGGGAAAATCAGGGAGCACAATTTTTTTTTCATGTGCAACCGACAAAACCCTTTATTTGATTGTTTTGCAGAAGGAATTTAACATAAGTGCGTGCATTGGAGTCCCAAATCTGAATTAGCTATAGGTGCTGCAAACTGATATTGTGTGTCTGCACGATTGCAAGAAGGTTCGCTTAGTGTCTCTCTTACCGAGTCGACGATGAACTCGGGACGACTCGCACGCACGTGCTGAACGGCTCGGAACACGTCCAGGTGTTGCTCCAGTTTGAGCTGATCGCAGATTGTCGCCGAAACACAGTACAGTCCAGAATCTCGGCATCCGTCACTGCAACACAGGGTTGTGAAATATAACAGACTTTCCCAACCACATTATCTATAAGAACCACTGAGAACTTCTCAACCGAAACATGACTGCATACAAACCGCCTGCCAGCGATTGTTCCTTTGGAAAATGATGGTAACAAATTTTAAACCCCAATTCCTTGTCCCCATTGCAAATCAACCAGTTACGTGGCGCTCCTGTCGTGCACGTACAGAGTGATGGGAGGTGCGTTGTAGCAGTTGTGTTGAGACATTTCTTGCGAGCCACACGAGACACTATGCATGCTGTTAAATATTTGCTATAGTTTTCTGCAAAAAAGTCGTCAGTGCCTTCAATTCGAAGCCATCAGATATCTCAGTGGGTCGTAAAACCTGATTCTCCGTGTTGAGGAGATGGTTTCCGAAACGTCAGACGGCAAAAAGAACCAAATATGTCAAAAATGCAAGGAATAACGCATCCTAGGCAGGTTCCTCCAACCACAGTAAAGTTATTGAGATTGACCGATTGCATAATTGAGTAAACGCTTTTGGTGAAAATAAAGGATATATGTTATTAAACGATAAAAAACTCAAGAATAAACACCATAGATTTAATGAAAAATGCAATTGAGCCTGATGGTATGCCCACCCGCCGTGACCCACTCTTCCGAGTGGAGAAAACCTACGCCCTTGAGTATTTTTGGGCCTTGCTCAGCATGTCTAGATGGTGAGAAGGGCCTGAAAAGTGGACACAAGTCTCCTAAATCTCAACACTTGAAAACTATAGAGTTTGGGAGCCCTACCCTAGGTTTCTCACTGAACATACAGGTTGCTGGCTGGAGGGTAAGTTACATGCCATGTCATAACACAGCAGCAGCCTCAAGCCAATCTTCCTAAGAACTAATATTTACAAGAACTATTTTTGCCGGAAATCAATAACGGCTTGCAACTTGTTGCCGCGAAACTCAACTCTCCTTTCTGTTCCAACGTAAAGTGCTCTTTGGTCCTGACTTCCGCAATACTTCTTTCATGTGACAAGATATTGCGTGCCTCAGAGTGCGGTGCTTTGAATTTGCGTTTTGTGGCACTGTGTCTACTCTGCCCTGTGAAAGTGCGTAAAATTTGATCGTAATTGACGTGTTGTTCTTGCCTTAGTAAAATGTGCTGTACCTGTTTTGTTTAGCTTTGTTTTACCTTCGAATGTGCTGTGCTTTTCCTGCTTGGAAGTGAAATGGGTGGCAGTAAATAAATAAATAAATAAATAAATAAATAAATAAATAAATAAAACTTCATTAACATCAGGATTACGACTCGGCCTAAGGGGGCGGGCGGGGAGGTAGGTGTCCAATAAGTCTGGGAAAGTTTACATTCTCATCTGGACACCAGTAGCGAGAGCAAAGTCCCACAAGGCGACAAACACCTGCTTGGCTGTGGCTGCGGGTAGATACAGCCAGTCCTTCAAACACGTAACGCTGCTGGGTTTGCAAGAGGCGTGCTCCGCATGAGCCCTGGACATGGCCAAAGAAGGCCATCATTGGTGGGTGTGGCTCCTGCACAGAACGTCACGCAGGTAGATGGTGTCATGGCCGGCGGGGGCGAAGTGCTTGCGGGTGTGTGTGGGCAGAACCGGTGGCCGCCCTTTCTTAGGTTTGTAAGAGCGCCAGTTGAAATCGCAGTCCTCAGTAAGCGCCGCCCTAGCACGAGCCTTGTGGATCAGAACATTAAGGCCACGTGGCAGTCCTGGAGGTAAGGGGTAGTCATTGGTAGGGTTGTGCTGCGGAGTCGAGCTCTAGCACATTTCTGTTACGTGGCCCGGGCTTCAAAGGGGTCTAACTTGGGGTCGTGATGAGGCAAAACTGGGTGGGAGCGGGTGCAAGTAACATCGCTGGCCAGGCCACGCGCGGCCTCTTTGAAGGGTTAACGCAGTGCCCTGGCACCCCGTCTACCCAAATTTGTATTCCTTTTGTACGATGTAGCCTAAGGGCAAACATCTTGATGGAAGCACAGATAGAATTCTGATAAGGCCTCCCCAGTAGTGGGCGCAATTCCTCCTGGCTCGCTGTGAAGATAGTTGCATGAGGCTGGTTGGTAGGGTAGTAAGAAATTTCGAGTATTCGGACCTCGAGTAATATCGCTTCGAGTTGGAGGCCGGTAGACGAAGGCGCTGTTCAGTATTCTTGTTGACAGGTGGCATGAAGTGTCGAGTGAATGCCCGCTAATCCGGCAGTTGTCGTGGTTGAGTCCTAGGTGGCATCGGTAGAAACAGCGCTTTGCGCAAACCGCTCTGGGATTTGAGCTGTGCGTCTGTGTTCTTTATTATAGCGAAGCGTAGGGCCGGTGACTGGAAGTGGCTGTGGGTTAACGACGAAGCGGCAAAGGAATTGGATAAGCGAAAGTAGCGCCCGGCCGGCGAGAGAATAAATCAAGAGAATAAATAAATAATAAAAAATAAATAGATAAATTATAGATAAATGAAACCAATGAAAAATAAGTAATTAAATATATAGATGAAGCGTTACGAGAGTACACGCTACGTACAGGTAATCGAAAATCGTTGCTCCAGCTATTCTAAAACAGGGACTAAACTAAAAAGGTTCAGTGTTCTGTAGGGTAGTGTGGAAATACAGTTATACCTTGTTAATCTCGAGTTTTTAAAATTAACCGACACATCTTTAGATAAAGGATGTTTAGAGTTAACTAAATATGCCGGAAATTTGGGATGAAGAGAAGGGTCAGAGCTGGCAACAAACAGTGCGCTGCACAGAGGACCTTTTAAATAGAAGGCAGAATAATTGGCAGGCATGAATGAATAAATGAAACTTTATTGACACTAGGATAACGACTCGGCCTATTAGCAGGAAAAACGATTTTTTTTATTTGGATGAACTGCGTGATGCTTCCGGTTTTGCGTGCAGATTTATTGTCAGATAACAGTTCTTTGGGCGCTCAGCGAATGGCATCAATCTTTTTTGCGACCGTTACATTCGGCCTTCTATCCTGACATGTTGCTTGCTTGAAACGTTTGATACAAAACCGGCGGAGTGGTGGGGCGTTAAAATGTGCGCGTCAAGCCTATGATCGGCGCATTGTGGGAGCTAAGTGCGGCGCCAAAAACATAACTGTTTGTAGTGGACTTCGCTTAGTGTCGCTTCTGTCAACATTTCGAGATATTCGTGGTTCCTGTAAGATCATTTCGCGTTAAAGGGAGAATATACATAACACCTCTGGGAGTTGACTAAACGGCGAGGAAGTTTTGGTCTTGACCCAGGCAGGAGACTTCGCAGCCGGGTAACGGGCGGGGGGCCCTAACCCTGGTGGCGACAGCGAGGACGACACTGGCCAAGTCTGAAGTCTTAACTTGGACTTCAACCGCAGGCACAATAAATGTTTTTTCCAATCCAATTGGTCTTTACCGGTACTTCTAGATATGGAAGTTCAAGTTAACGGGACATTAGAGTATATCTCCGTCTACAGAGAGAAGCACACGACTGACTGACTGACTGACTGACTGACTGACTGACTGACTGACTGACTGACTGACTGACTGACTGACTGACTGACTGACTGACTGACTGACTGACTGACTGACTGCTAAACATAAAGATTTGAAATTTCAGGAGTACATTTGTGTCATGATGTAGAGGCTCAGTAAGAGGGGAATTTCCAAAACCGGACTTGTAAGCAGAAAAAAAGCGGAACTTGCGTTTAGTAAAGCCGCAATTACCTCACTCACAAGTTCATATATCGAAGTGCTTTTTGCTTATATGTGTAGCCCTTACAAATGTCTAAAAAGTAGTTTTACGTTTTTTCTCTAATCAAAACTTTCGGGCCGATTCTGAATTTGGGAACCAATGGCTTAAGTCAAACATCATGAAATATGTATTTTACTGATTGATATATCATATTACTGTTTCCTAATGAGTGTTATAATAATATTACGCAACAATTTTAAAACGTTGGCCGTGAAACTGCGGTAAAAGGGCTAAAAGAGTATTTCACATGACATGGCTAATGAACCAAAAAGCCCAAAAGGTGATATCAAAGGACCAAAAAGAGCCAAAAAGGTGATATCAAGAATTAGCCAAACTGCTCAGTCAAACGCTTCAAATTTTATGAGCACATTGTCACAGCTTAGGAGCTGAATACTGCTGATATGTCTTAAATTTCACCTAAAGAGAGTGAAGAGCACCGAAGTAGTTTTTCAAATGTTTATTTGTTATCTGAGACTGGTTCAGCTATTGAACTGTTTTTTTATAAAATTACCTTACACAGGTGTCTTAACACTGTTCAAGAAATGTTCTTATAACACCCACGGTATAGGGTCCAATCGCGACTTTCAAAAAAGTAGGTGTTTCAACGAATTACTGAATAACCAAAGACGTTCCTTTGTCCAATTTGTTTTTGCTTGGAAATGCTACCGATACAGTTGTCCAAAAACTCATTTCAGGATTTTCTTCTAACACGAGTGTAATGACGCCAGCGGGATTTTTACACTTACACGGGTATGAACGTGGAATTCCGTTGAAATTTCCCGCATTTGCATAAATATTGCCATCTGTTGAGAGTTTCTAAAACCACGCGCCTCCCCACACGAGCGCATATTATTGATCATAAATCTACAACAGATGACTACCATTCATACCTGCCGAGAAAAAACTTCCATTGGGTAAGTAGTCGTTTGAGATCCCCATCTTGGCACAATATGATTCGGGAGAGTTCCAACAAAACACGAGTAATAGACTTTACTCATCATGACACGCCTCCTTCAGTGGTGATTGTATATAGAGCAGGCAGGAATTCCTAATTGTGTAAGACTTGATGGTTAACTACCTACTTATAGCAAGAAATAACTGAGCAGGGGTTATGCTCATTATTGTCATGCTCATTAGCTCATTAGTGTCAAGCTCATTAGGTGTTATTCTCATTAGTTCTCATTGCAATTTGTCCCCCAAGTTACATAGGAAAGCAATGTCATCAGCAAATCTGCGGTTACTGAGGTATTCTTGGTTACCCCTTATTACCTGTTCACAATCCACCGTTCTGAATACTTCTTGTAAACATGCTGTGAATAACATTGGAGAGATTCTGTCTACTTGTCTGACGCCCTTCCTTACAGGTAATTTACTGCTCTCTTAATGGAGGGTGACGGTAGCTGTGGACCCATTGTGGATATCCTCTAGTATTCACCTACCCCCTGGTTCCGTAGTTCCTGAATGACTGCAGACAGTACGACAAAGTCAAATGATTTCTCATATTCCATGAACGCTATACGTAGGGGTTCAGTATACTCAGCGCACTTCTTTATCACCTGATTGATGGTGTGAATATGGTCCATTGTTGACTAGCTTATACGGACCCCAACTCGTTCTTTAGGTTGAGTGAAATCTAAGGTTGCAGAAATTCTGTTAGCGATTACCTTGGTAAATACCTTGTAGACGGCTGACAGTAAGTTTATTGGCCTGTTATTTTTCAAGTCCATCATGTCAACTTTTTTATGGATTAGGATGGTGTTCGCGTTCTTCCAAGATTCTGGTACACTTGCGGTCACAAGGCATTGCGTATACAGGTTTGCCATTTTTCAAGTACAATTTATCCACCATTCCTCAAGAGGTCTGCTGTTAACTGATCCTCACAAGGTGCTTTTCCACCTTTCATTTTTTTCAAAGCTTTCCCTTCTTCGGTCGTTACTGGTGGGGTGTCTATCTTCTCTGAACGACTTTCTCGTTCGGCATTATCCTGAATGTCCCGGCTACTGTACAGGTCCTTATAGAGCGCCTTGACTACCGTGGCTGTTTTATCCCTATTTGTGATGACATTGCCTTGCTTGTCTTTAGGCGCATATATCTGATTTTCCCCATGCCAAGACGCCTATTCGCTGCTTTCAGGCTGCCTCATTGCTTTACAGCGTATTCGATCCTCTTCTAATTATACTTCCGTATGTCAGCTGTCTTACGCCTATTTATTAACTGCGATAGCTCCGCAAGTTCTATTCTGTCAGCTGGGGTGGAGATTCTCATGGTTTGCCGTTTCTTGGTTTGATCTTTCTTCTCCTTGGGAAGTTTACCAGTGTCCTGTCTAGTCATCGTGCCCCCGACTTCTAGTGCACACTCCGTAATATTGTGTGTAAGGTTGTCGCTGGCTTCCTGTGTCGTGCGCTCTAATTCCTCGGTAAGAGCTGAATATAGGTTCTCAGTGCGATCCCGAATTCTTCTATTTACGTCTTACTGTTAGATCAATAATCGGCTTCTTTCGTACTAGCTTGTTACGGTCCCTCTTCAAATCTCGCCTAATTCGAGATCTTACCATACGGTGGACACTACACCGTACCCTTCCGAGAACTTTCACATCTTTCACGACGCCAGGGTTATCGCGTAATATGAAGTCTATTTCCATTTTATGCTCCCCATTCGGGCTCCTCCGCGTCCACTTCCGGCTTTCCCGTTTGCTTTCTCGTGATGGTGTTGATTTGATTAACAGAGCAAAGCAAGTGCTTATGACGACATGACCACGGGCGGAGTTTTGACAGCTAATTTAGGGGCCTTGTTTGATTGGCAAGTATCGCGGGCT
The DNA here is from genome assembly GCA_013339765.2 of Haemaphysalis longicornis. Classification (NCBI taxonomy): domain Eukaryota; kingdom Metazoa; phylum Arthropoda; class Arachnida; order Ixodida; family Ixodidae; genus Haemaphysalis; species Haemaphysalis longicornis. The sequence goes on along the minus strand of CM023451.1, from coordinate 55,558,790 downwards.
CTGTACAGGTTGGATAATGTTGCTAGTGCGATCACCAGCTACCCGGCTGTTTTAATGCAGTTTCTTAGTGCCGTTGCGTGAAGAGATCTTGGTCCTGACCGTGGATGACGCTGACGGCACTGTGCTGATCATCAGCGGCATAGGGAGGCGCCCGCATATTCTGGATGTAGGATTTAATGCCTACCTAGGGGGACGGGGTGGTTGATGCTTGATTGGCGGTGGGCTTCCTAGTAGGTTGCATGCATTATTCCTGGAATAAATCCTGTCAGATTCACCCCAGGAAATATGTCTTCATTGTAGAATCGACAGGTAGAAATAGCTCCAGGCAAACGCACGTACAAATGCTAGAAATACTTCTTAAGCGACCGCACGGCAGTTCTACAAATTAACGACATTGTAGCGGACACCATGTTCCTTTCTTGGATCGGCACCCGTCAAGGGGCTGTAGTCTCCCTGCGGCTTTTTAACGTAGCCTTGCTCAATTTCCGTCTGCAGCTATGAGGGATTCCTCATCTTAGGCATACTATTTATGCTGACGAAATAAACCTTTCGACATCGGCAGTCAGCGACGCACAAACTGAAGATGTTCTACAAAAGGGGCTGGCATAGTCATTGCAGAAGCCACGACGAGAGGACTTCAATGTACCCAAAAAGACCGAACTTCTCGTAGGTCAAGCAAAACGAACTGCTGAGTCCACCACACCAACAGAAAATTATATTATACGTTATATGCCAAATACGTTATATGCAGACGCTCTAGGTACATATATCCCGAAGCGTATGCAGTGACGGCCATATATGACCCCATGGCACAACACATCGATTCCCTCACCCTACGTACGCGCCACGTGGCCTTAGCAGAAGAGGCGGCCATAGCGCTGGCTATACCGCATCGGCCGACCCCGGAAATTTTAATTTCTGATTTGCGGACAGGCATTTGCGGACAGCCCAGGCGTGTAAAAGTTGTACGTCAGCTGCGGGATTTTGTCTGGTAAAGTGATTTAGGTAGTGTATTATACAAGGCTGTTTTCAAGAAAATCGAAGGTCCTATTTCTGAAATTTGCTATATAGTCGGTTGGTGTTCAGCCGTAACACTTATTCTACTTAGTTATGTCGACAGTAGCAATCTTCTGCTTGTGCGGCATCTGATGAGAGGTTTGGAATGGAATCATATACCAAACTCTTCATAATATTTCATCTAGGCGTGCCCATTTGGCATTCCTAGGGTGAGATCGGCGAAAGTTGTTTCTCTCCACGCATTGTTGCAGTTTCTTGAAGGTTATTTGGAGGGGTTTCACAGGGGCCTTAATTGAGTAAAGCGAAAATTGGCCGAATTTTGCTCTTGAAAAAATTGAAATCGTATGCATCTGGAATTACACAACGCCATGTTGGCTCTGTTTGACCTAAGATTAAGCTAAAGCCATTTCATCAACAGAAAAAAACTAAGAACTTGTAAGTACGCGGCACAAGACCTAGCACAAAAGACGTCGTCCATGTTAAAATAAAGTGAGCGATGTGTATGACCACTTGTACTGTGCACTTGTGCTGAGTTCGCTTCCCTGTAACCACTGCTTTGTTTTTATTGGAAATCTATGAACCAACTCGCCCTGAAAAGCCTATCAGGTACGCTGAGAGATTTTGCGACATAAATACGATCAGAATTCGAACAAAATAGTACTTGTACTACTAAATCTAGTACTGCCGAAAAGGCAGACTGCTTAAGTTATTATAAAAGTGCCGGTGGAATCAGACCTAGGATTCACTGGTGTACATGCGTGCGCCTTTTCCGAATAACCCAGGTAAAATGAAGTTGCGACAGGAGTTTGTGCACTTACAGACACTGAACTACGACAGGTGTTTCTTCCGCCTGCGTCTGCCAGCGCTCCACGTGGTCCAAGATCTCCAAGATAAGTTTCCCAGAGCTGGATGCAAACCGATGCCTCGGCCAGCACTCGGAGTGAAACTGCTTTAGCATACGTTGTGGTCCCTGGAAGAATAACAAAAGGTCCCGTGTATCGTACCTTTATAAAGACGTCCCGTGCCGTGCCTTAAAAAAATCCAAACCCGAAAATTACAATCTCTTCAATATACTGCCCTTCAAAATTGTGTTTGCTGAAACAGCAAAAACTGAGACGCCATTCCACTGTTAACGTGAATGACTAGGCAAACAATTTAGCAGACAACATACAGGGCACAAAGATCTTACAAGAAAGATACAAGTGAATTTTCTTGTGCTGACATGTGCCCACTTTTTTCCTATCCAAATTTCCGAAACCATCACCTTTTAAGAACACTCAGACGTCTTCACTGTTCTAGCTTGAAGGTGATACTGATGCCATGACGCCTTTTATGGCGGTTGACCTAATATAAAAAGCTTTCCCTAAATATAAAATTTTACAACACAGAGTTGTCCCACTACAGGAACTGTAATATTGCAAAAATGTCCACCATTATGCATGGGTGTACAAAAGAAGCATCTGGTGTTAAACCACCTCCGTTAGCAACTTTACAAATCACAGCTAAAACAATGAAAGGTGGCAAGATGACGGTATAATTGAGGAAGATTACCTCTTAATCACGGACTGCGGGCTGGAAAATACCAAGGGATTTCTGACGCCCATCCCTTCCTACACCACAAATTCTGGATATACGCGAGTTTCGGTAGTTTACATAACTCATGAAGTTTCTGACCGGTACCAAACAATTGCTCACTAGCCTAAACAGGCTTACCTCCAACAGTGAGCTTTGGTTGCTAGTTGCGAATACGTTACTGAATGATGCGCAGTTTTTTTAACTGCTCCTAAGTATTGTCAGTGTTTGCTGCAGAAAACGTGGTAGAAAAAGGGCCATAAACACGAAATACAATTTTTGGTTTATCAAAGACAGCGCTTCGACCGAGTACTAGTGGCAATAGGTTCATCTGACAGTTCCAAAATATATTTGGTGGCCAAAACATTGGCGCAGGTTGCCCTACTCTTGCAATGCTGGAGAAACAGCAGAGTTCGGCTCGTCGTAGCTCCTCCCCACAGTGATAGCGGGTAGAGGAGACAGGAAGTCAGCCGGAACGCAGCAGTGTGAAGTCGATTTGAACCGCTATGTAAACACAATAATGTATTTACAGCGTTCTATTCAATACAGCCGTCGTCAGATATTTTATCGTCGTCGTGCCATGGAGTAGCCGCTTAGGGCAAATCCTCTTTATCGCGTCCTCGTGTGAGCAGACCTCGACTTTTTTGTGAGCTGGTTAAGTTGCATTCTCCGTATGTGGCTTATGAAGGGATGGAGAGGTAGATTCATCGTCATCGCGTCGGGCGCGGCGGCCCCATGTCGCGCCGGTCACTTGGCGGCGACGACGACGAAGAGAGATCCTCACTGGGCGTAAGCCAACCCGCAAGCACCACTCCGGGCGCTCCTTACGACGCGCACGCTCACACGAGCTCGGTATTTTTGCTGAAGATAATGCGAGAACGTCCCCCAGTGCATTCAGCCAGTTTTAGATGCGACGCTCAGAGCATCTCTTGTCGGCGGCCCTGTCCTTCCTGCGTGCGTCCGTTGTTGTCCGCGTGCGTCCGTTGTTGTCCGCAGCCAGTCTCCCGCTCTCCTCTCCGATAGCGAACACTCTCTCGAGAGGGGCATTGCATTGGATTCGATTGCATTGGCTTGGCTTGGCTTGGCTTCACTTGGATTGGATTGGATTGGATTTGGATTGGATTGGATTAAAGTGGATTGTGTTGGATTGTGTTGCGTCATAGCCGCGGCAGATGCACTGGCGCCGGCGCTTGCCCAGGTGAGAGCGTGTGCGGCCCAGCGCGCTCTCACTCCACCGGTGCGCGGCGCTGCGCGCGGTGCTGCGCATGTGCAGTACCCTCTCTCTCCGCGGTCTCCTCTCCTTCGGGCGCACTGCGCATATAACCGGTGTGCCGCTCTCCGGCGGCCTTTCGGTCGACAGTTGCTCTCCGCTTGCGCTTGAACCCCCCTCAGCGTCGCATCACACCAGGGTTCCCGCGAGGGGAGGTGGGCGTAATTTTTTTCTAGTATTTTGTTTGCGAACTCCAGCAGACCAAGCCCTAGCTTATAGAGCTCATCTGTTTAAACGACAGTTGAAACCTGGCGCCTCCTCAGCCACTTTTAGGCCAGGTCATTTCGAAGTTACATGATTTAGTTTTGCCCGATTGGTTGCGGCTGAATAACACTCCTAGTAATCAACATGAGGATAAATTGGTAGTGTTGCCACTAGTGTCATAATCGCTTATTCGTAACGCTTTGGTGCTAATGTGCACTGAACCAACTGAAAGCTGAGCTATAAGTTTTCTTTTCAATTTTGTAACTGCTGACCTCATGCCGCGTAAAATGTACATGCTCTTTTAATTTTTGTTGCGTTTGTTAAGATCAATACAACAAAAGTTGCTGCAGCAATGGAGTGCAGTTTCAAAAGAACAGTTTTAAATGCAGAGAATTTCTTTAACTTACGATGTCACCCGTTCTAGTTGTCCATCGTAGTCCGCACTCCCTCCCCCTACACTATATAAAAAAAAATACTTACCGGCAGCCTGGTTTCGATCAAACGACCCTGCGGGCGGAACGCAAGGTACATGGTGCTCTACCCACTGCGCCACAAAGCCGACACAGAATGGAGGGCTACGAACGCGCCTTATATCCTTGACTCATTCAAACTACGTTAAGAAGCTGCTGATACAACGCATTCACTACCTGTGGGCGGAACGCGAGGTACATGGTGCTCTTCCCACTGCGCCACAATAATCATACCCACCTGCTAATAAATGATGTCGCGTGACCACGTAATTACGTCTCCTCATTTAATTACAATACAACAACCAACAGCAACAAGTGCAGCAACATTAACGTAACGCAAACTACTTAACGTCGTGCGCCCCCGGAAATGCTCTGCATTTGATCGTGCCCCTCGCGAGGGGATGTTTGGAAGTTGAGCATTTTTCGTCTTAATATCACTTTCGTTGGTTGTTTAGTTCAGTAGCGGTGCAATGCTAGTTCAAGTCTCTGCATCTCCATATAAAACGTTGGGGAATATTACCGGCACTCCACTAAGTATTTGCAAAGATTTGTATGCAAAAACACTTCCAGCGTTCCCATATCATAACTGAACATAACAATGGCACACACATTAAAACATTGGCATACCCTAGTGTTGCATTGATATACCTTGGCAAGGGTTCACAACGGTTATCAAAGACAGTAAATGAACGTAAAATGTGAGCACACTGTCTTTGTTGATTGTTAGCCTCTTGCCCATGTAGTCGCCATTAAGATTAGTAACTATTATGACAGCCGATCGCTCTGTCAGGATTTTCGGTAATGGTAACAGGCGCGACAATTTAATAAATTGAAATGCTTCGAATTGATTGCCTACATGAAATAACGTTGCCCTGCCTCAAATATAGTAAGCCAATAGCAAAAATTTTCCAGATTTCGTGCATTAAACTTGGTGACGCTACGTATGTGCTATAGGGCGTGCAGTAATGGGGGTCTTCCGACCGATAATTACCCTGAGGATCTCTAATGTGCGCTAAAAAGTTCATACACAGGCATTTCATCTTTCAAGATCCATCTCAAAAACGAGCACTCAACAAACAACCGGTTATGCCTAACCGAAATATTAAAGCATATATTTCCTTTAATTGTGAACTTCTTCTGATCAGTAACACATTTTCAATGAGGATATTTAGGGCAGCGGTATTAAAATTGGTTTTGCAAAGCAAAGAAAACTTTCGCACCGTAGTTTGGGTTAACTTGAAAGTTCGCACGGCAAGGTTATAGAATTCTTGTGTGTCCGTTTGCTCCACAGTCACGTCCCCGTAGCACTCCGTGCAGTTGAGGCCAGGCCAGAATACAGGTGTCAACGTCTAGGGAACAGAAAATTGTTGATATCCAAAAAGGTAAGAGCATGAAAGATTTCGGAGGTAAACTTGCCAAATTTTTTGTCACACGTTTTGATACTGGGGATTATGTGGTTTTTGATGAATTTGACGTTAGATAATTTCTTGACAACTAAACCTAATATCTGGATATTTAGATTATTATTTTATATTACCTAGATCATTACTTAGTAACTGATTATGGCTAGTGTTCCTTTTTAGCGATTTATAGGATTGTTTCTGTTGGTTAGATCACTTTCACAGTAAGTTAGCTGAATTTTTGTCAGGTTCAGTCAGTTTACATTACGTTACGGTATAGTTCATCAGTACCTCAGCCAGCAGTATTTGTTAGCGCATATATTGCTGTGTTTGTGGCATGCAAACCTCGTCTTCGAGGGGCCCAAGCGTAACCAAGGTAACGGCGCCGCTGCCTGCTAGCATCTCCCAGAAATCGTCGGTTGTCTCGAGCAGTGGCATTTGTGTCACCAAGTATGCGTTACTCCTCTTGAATCCCTACGAAAAATACAAGAAGCAGAGTAAGGCAAAAAATTGAATAAAGCAGTAGCAAAAAGATGGAAAAGGGTGTTTTGCTTGAACTGGGGTACTAGTTAATGTGAAAAATTACGACGAGTGCATGGAAACCAGAAAACATCTCCGTATACTGAAAGAAATCAACATTTCCTGTAAAACGTTTCCTGTAATAAAGATTAATATTATTATTAATATTATTATTATATTATTATCATTTAGGACGACTTGCACCTTCTGTTTTTGCACAAAATAAGTTCGTTTTGGTGAATTACCATATGTTAAAAATGTCACAGAGAATATGTAATAATGTTAGAAGTGATCTAGAAAATTACTAAGACATTTACTGGCATAACAATGAAGTGGGGTTGATGGATACGCCTTTGCACCTTTTCAAAGGCGCAATTATTTTTCTTCGTAGACCATTTAAAATTTTATTTTTATATATATTTAAGACAGCGACAGGACGAGACACACCAGCGATTTGAAAATCATTTGACTATCTCGGCGCGTAAGCATATCGGAAAAAGCCAGCATAGCACCAGTGTGCTTCTTGGAGGAATTTTTGACTAGTTTTCTTGCTTTGAAATAAAAGGTATGGAGCCAAGGTAGGCATAAACTTCAGTCCTTTCTCTGTACTGTAAGTTGGAAAAGCGGAAACCAATAGACAGACTTAAAAGCTAGCGGTATGTTCGCAAACTACGTTAGTATCCAACATGCAGTTACCCACCTGCCAGAACTCCCTCATGAAATACAGTGCAAACCCAAGACAGAGCAGTTTTGCTCGAAAAAATCTTTTCCAAAAGTTCAAGCATCTTTTGTGGCGACTGTTGCAAGATTTGAGTGGATTCTACCGTTTTCGTCCTGTGGACGACATACGAAACCTCTGGATGGAGAAGTTCGACTGGAAGGTGTTCCAAATCTCCGAAAATACTTTTATCATGCTTTTTAAAAGACAAGCAGGAAACATTTGCTACAATTATTTAGTACCGCCTTCTGAAAATCTGGAAACAAAGTGCACAAATACTGGACCTAAGATAATAACAAGCGATGGATGCTTACATCAACGAATACGGCATTGATGTAGTCCGTCTTCAAACCGTCAGATGTTGCCCTCAAAAGGGGCCTCCGACTTTCACCTGGAAGACGCATCCACAAATTTACAATGACTCTCAATGAGCAATTTGCAGATCCAAAACGTAAAAGTGTGTTCCGCTTTGCGCGACCGTACCAGCCAGACTTGTTGACGATCCGATTCTTGGAAGTGTTCTTAGTTTCGCGAGCGCTTTTCAGGTCATCTGGCCCCGTAAGGGGACATATCCGGGCTAGCTCCTGCGGGGACAAAGAATAGTATCACCTAATATGATCAGAGCGCATCAGCTCATGATTTGCAGTGGTTCACAGTATTACAAATAATTGTGAACAGAAGCCACATCTAAAGTAGAAGGGACCATCCTGTAAGACAGCTTGAAATACTCATCCTTTGTCGAAAAACGTCTGTCTTTCAGTTTGAATAGGAGAAAACTGCTCGTGTCTGTTTGCCCTCTCTCTCTTTAATTTTTTCGCGCTGTTTCCTAAGGTTTCATGTGTACCCAACGAGCCCAAGGTCAAGCCTTAGGGAAAGAATTCATTTCCCAAGAATTAAGAGGAGTTGTAAGGTTGCCTAGTCAATATTTTATTATGAGCCGAACTTCGTGTTACCCTCGATTGGTAGCAATACTAGCCGCTTTTCTCTAGTATGTTAAAACAAAAAAAATGGCTCCAATCCACCCTGTGAAGGTGGTTTTAAAATAAAGCTTTAAACGACACGCACACACACAACAATTGCCCTTGCGACGTCATTTGTATTCACACACGTGGCTCTACAATGACTGAAACCAGAGATTCTGCTAGCCGTTCCCTGGAATTCCCGGGGCCGGAGAACCGAACGCAGCAGCGTGGGTCCCGGCTGGGCTTGAGCGAAGGACGCCGCCGCTGTCGCCAGGCCGGGCATTGGCAGAAAGAACACGGAGAGGAGCGTCTTTTGAAGGGTGGGACAGTGCAACGTAGCCATCGTGATATGCTAGCTCAGGGCTATACCACCGTGGACACAGGCACAGACACCGAAACAATTCGGCATGTGAGCTTAGTGATTCCCATTTATACAGATTTAAATTAGTTAGTTTCGTAAGTTTGAGAATTTTGAACAACCTGAGCGAACTGTTATAATGGATATTTGTCAGAATCAGTTGCTCCTTTCGCCTTTCGTAATACCTGCCAAAACGCAACCGAACGGGTATTCACGAATCAAGAAAATTGAGTCCCGTTTGTGGCAAGCAGTGCGCAAAAGGTAGCGTTTGTGTAAATTCCTGGAAACCAATCCTTGACGTATCTTTGTTGTACAACTACTTAATTTCGCGAAGTCCTGGCTACCCAGGAGGTGCTGTGGAGCTAGCTAATCAATCCGTGCGAAGGGTGCCCGCAAAGGGCGCGAAGCTGCTCCAAAACAGGCCAAAAAACAACCGTCGCTAAAGTAGACCGCAAAGCCGTCCCGCCGACGCGCCCGCCAGTGGGAATGCATTGAACGCTGGGTAATAGCGCCAATTCCACGTGCGATCTACACTGTGCTCTGTGCACTGTGCTCTTCCCCAATCGCGTTGGACGTTTCTTGCAGCGCACGCAATAAGAAGCCGTGAACTGGTAGAGGTAGAAAGCTTTGGTTTAAAAAAGACGTGTAGAAGGAAAACACCCGATTATTAGGGCCCTGCAATACCTGTGTTTCTTTTTTTCATTAGTTGTCAAAGATGCGATCTTGTCTTTTGCATGACGGTGAGTACTCCGGAAGCTTCCCCCATGAAATTATTTAAAGAGGAAAATGAGGGACATACTGTGTTGTGTATATTTTGTTTAAAACAAAGATTTCGCAGCAGTGTTGATATAATCAGAAATGAGAATTCACAGAAACTCGGAGCAATAAGTTTCATTTTTGCAGTATTATTATTCACGAGTAACTAACCTACTGTGAGTATCACTAACGTAATTTATTTTTTACGAACAGAGGAAACAGGATGGGCATAAAAAAAATGAATAGATGCCGACATGTAATAACACTGGCGCAGGCAGAATTATTACAACACGCTAAATCACGAATAAAAGGAACGCTCTGCAGGTGCCATAAACAGTTTGCAAGACTCCTGATAACAATTTGGTACAATTATTGATTCCCTTCTTTGATTGTACCCGGTATAACAACAAAGCAGCATTCTGAGCACAGTTGCGTCATCTTTTTTATGGCCCTTGAGAGATGGTGTGGCTTAACTCAGAGAACATTCCGTATGCAAAGCAAAAGCTTGCCATAGTCCGGTTGAGCCTTGGTTTCGTTCGGATAAACGTTGATTTAGCTGCATTGCCGACCACGACTCAAAGCCGTGCGGCCCCATGAGACGATGCCAGAAGAGGGACCCGGCCTCAATTTCATTCACGGCGAACGCGGCGTTCCTCGTCGGGGGCGCGAAGCCGTACGTAGCCACAGACGACCCAGTGGGGCCTGCGTGCGGAGCTGCTGGGTAGGTCGGCTGGATATCAGCTGAGCAACCTCACCCGTCGCGTCCGCCGCTGCGATTTGAGCAAAACTGGGCCCAGCGAGCCACGTCATCCGCTTCAAGCGGTGTGCCCCCGGGGGTGCGTCTGCGATCAAAAGCTGAACTTTCGTCTCCGCGATGAAACCGCTGGACGTGAGCAGTAAAGCTTGGCTTTCAAAGTTCGCAAACTTCTCGGAGTTTAAGGTAAGGTTTCTGCTGCCGCTTTGAAGCTGAGGATAATGTGAACTACTGCTACTGGATGAGCGAAACTTCGGCGAGTTCGACGTGGCAGTTGTCACTCCTTCTCTCTTTCTCTTTCGCTGAAGCTAAATAACAGAGCACCAATGTGCACCACTACAAATGCGTGAAAAAAAACTATCTTCCCTACCATAAGGCAGGCCTCTCGTATGGGTGTTTCAGGAAAATTATTTCTTGTGGGGAGGAACATTTACTCACTTTACAGTTGGTTTTGTTATGCACCAGCTGTATTTAGCTGGTTAGAGCTTTACCCGTTGTTTTATTTTCATCTATCTGTAACCAGCGATTGGTTGATATATATGCTTCTACGAGTAATGAATCTCATAGTAAATCTTTTTCTCCTCTTACTACCCTAATTTTTGCAAATGCAGGTTTCGGCCAACCCTAATTAATAAAGTTAATATAATATATATCATCAAGAGAATCCGCCTGAGTCCTATTACTGCATAAATTGACATGCAAGCACTGCCAATAAGGCTAATAGTCAAGACAGTGTTCGCAACTGATAATTGAAACGCCTTTGAAGGAAAAAAAACATTTGCTGTTGCAATATTGTCCAGAACGTTTCAACGACTTCTTAACATTGTGGAAGAAACCAAATGAAACATGTTTTACGCAGGCTGCAGAGACGTACTATAGCAGTTATGCGCGCAAGAAAAAAAGTTCGGCGGTGGTATAACTGCACCCATTTACCTCAAACTCCAGGTCAATCGCGCTCTTTCCAGTTGCAGGAAACTTGGCTTTAAGCTTCGGGTAGAGCCTGACGAAATCTCCGACCGACAGCTTGTGGTTCTTAGAGCATAGCATCTCCACAAGTACCTTGTAGACAAAAATGTATTGTTCCTGCAATGTAATGTGGTAAGAACGAAATCATTACAATGAGCGCTCAATATTGGTCACCGGATTTGGTAAGCCTAGAGTTCTCCGTATACTTTACTGCTCTCGAAGTAGCTGGTATACAGGAGCTGCTTCATGAAGCTGTTTTAACTCTGGCGACCAGCGTTAAAATATTGGTGAACATAACCTTGCAGCGGTGGAATAAAGGATTACGTTTGCTCTGACCATTTGTTTGCTGTCAGGTTGGTTTAAAGATAGTCGGAAGTAAACAATAAGGGTATTCCTAATACTAATTGAATATTACTATAACTAGTAGCAATATATGGTTTTTAGAATGTTTCCTCCTGAAGTAGCACATTACCTGACGCTTTTGTTTTCCCTATTTAGCCTTGTAATCTTACATACGGCTGCTTGAGAATGATACTTTTTTATTAAAAATACCGCGTATAAGGTGGATTGTCACACCTTTTGGAGTGAAAGTAAAAGGTGGCGCGCACGAGGCAAACCAGAAGGCCAGAGTGAAGAACGATAGGTAGCGTATTCTCTTTTGTGTGTGGGTCAATATTCGTTGAAGGGTCTCGATTTATCAAAGCGATGTATACCTGCATTGTGGAATTTCACACGTACCACTCCACTCTCACTACGAGTCGCGCAGAACAAAGTAAAAAGCTTCTCACCAGGCTCTCTACAAGGTCCAACCTGCTCTGCCGCATCTCGCGCAGATGCGTGACAAGGTTGACCACACCCTCAGCCTTGGCTTGGGACAGCATGCTGTCCACGAGAATGAAGGTACCCGTGCGGCCGATACCGTCGCTGATAAGAAAATTTACAACATCGTGTAGTCAACAAAGGCACAAACTCAAAAGCTTAAAGAAACTTTGAAAATGAGCGTGGGCGAACTCGTCGCTGAAACAAGCAATACGGACCAAAAAATTGTTTTCAAAGAAAAAACCTTGCTTAAAGTGCGGTCCGTTTTAACAAGCAATACTACCCTATTCTGGTGTACCTTTAGCAGATATACATTAGTTGTGTGTTTACGAGATAGAACTACAGTATGTACTAGCAGGACCACGGCATTGCAGCCATAGCTTTGACACGCTACTAACTAAAAAACCTCAGCATAAAACGCAGTTTGGGCGTATGATACAGTCGCAGTGGATTCAAAATCGAAATAACTGAAAGGGGGGTGGACCAGTAATATTGAAATAAGAAATACCAGAAATTAGACCAAGAGTTAGGGAAGGCGGGAGAGAGGGGCGAAACGATGATATCAAGATAGGAGATAATTTGGGGAGCTTTTTTGCAATGTTCTGCTCTAATAAACAATTTTCAGCACTTATCCAGATTGTTTATCATTTTCAACTGACCTCTTACACCTTTCTCCACGAGAAAGGCCGGAAATTGAAAAGGATGTAGGCTGCTTCTCTATGGGAATGACCATTGCAAAAAAACAATTTTGCCAGGATAGCTTATAAAGAAGTGCGTATATAGCTTAATGGCTTTTCAAACTTTGCACTTATTCGAGGCACATTTTAGGCCAGAGATAGGTACCCAACCGGGAAAAGAATAATCTTTCCTTTACAAATACATGCCAGATTAATCCTTGTACATGCTAGATTACTGCACATGCAAATACATGTTACAAATACTAGTCTGAACAAGGCTCCCGTTCCCGGGTCCGAAACGTCAATGTTTTATTTTCTCTTGTGGTCGGCGTCTTCGTTATTATGTGTTATTACATGCTAGATTGTTGCCAGATTGTTTTAAAAGAGTAACACCGTGGCATCTCTTTTAAACTTTTCTCTAGAAGGTGGGAGACTTTCGGAAAATCTTGCAGCGTTGGCTGTACCAGTTCGAAAAGCGGGGTTAGATTAAATAGCCTTTAAAGCCTAAATTTGGTCAAGAACGGGAACCGATACATGATAAGCCAACATATAAATGCCGTAGGGTGCTTAGTTTTGAATGCGAAAGGAGGTTTTCCAACTGGATGCCCTGTGGAGGCCATGACAGCGCAAGGGTATGCAGGTACTGTGGGGCCCCCGAGCCGTCCAAGCGGGCATGGCTCCGGCAGTCAGTACAGCCACGTGCTGCGCAGAGCACGCGCCCGGGTTAACTAGCCTGCTGAAGAAAGCCAGCGAACGCCCGTGTCCTACCCTAACCCGTGTGCCGTTAAACTGTGGCGTGTCTTCTTAATGAACGATGACACCGCTGCTACGGGGCCCCATGGCGCATCGCAGCCCTTTGAGACTTCAGCCCCCCGCGCACTGACGCTGCAAGCCCTCACAAGCGTTGCAGCCAAAGCAGATGTCATGCTGGCGTACACGCGCGTTCACAGCCCATAAGAAAATATGTGCATTTTTGTGATGGAGGTTACATAGTCGCCGAAGTTTTCGCCAGTTTTGCCGCTCGGTGAACGCTGCTTTTTACGCTGACCACGCGAAAGCACCAATGCACACAATTCCGCTCACTTCCCACTTTTGTGTGTCGCTTTTTATTGCCCATGCCTTATGTTATCTTATTTTAAGGTTTTCGCCATTAAGGGCAAGTGAAAATACACTTCGGGTCCCAAAAGTGTCAAGCGTTAGCTGCTGCAGGAACACTTATGCCAGCTGAGCCCACCTATACTGCTTGTGATGTGAAAGACCCTCGGAAGTATTTCTAGTAATTGTTATTGCCAATAAAAGGACGAGTTGGCATTGCGCTATGAAGAAGATGAACTTCTTCATTGTGATGACGCATTTAGGATGAATCTAAGAATTAAACTCTTATTCCTCCCGGAGAACGGAAAGAAAGGAGCGGGAAACGGTTTCCGGTTATTCAGAACGTTTGGCGCATCTAGTCCTAGATGCCAGAATGATAAATGTCGTCGCTGTCAGACTCTGCAGCTGTACTTGTCAATTTTGTCGGCCCACATGATTCATTCTTAACTAATGACTGGTATTCCCTAAATACCGCTTTACATTTCACTGTCTCGGTGCATGAAAGTTTCTGAATACAATTGTCTGCAATGCTGTCCCACCAGTCAAAAGGCTGGTGCACGAACGAGTAATTCATATTTATGTGAAGCCTAGGCTGTGCTTAAAACACAATAGGTTTACCGCAAGGCTGTTAATGCCTGTGTTCCGTGCATTTTTGTTATGTGTCAACAGCCCTGAGTCAACAAAAACTTGAGTGTGGAATTTCCTCCACCTCCTCCAGGGGGGTGCGCCTAATAGAAGCCGTCACCTGTCGCTCGCACAGTTCTGATGCCCCACGCGCCTTTGAAGCCTGTCGCGTACGTAGGAATGAGGCGTTGGTGGGTGGGTGTGTTTGCTTTTTCGCGGGCGCTCGCTGTAGGTGGTTCGCTCCCAAAATGTCGTCGGCCGTTGCTCGAAACAGCTTTCGCTAAGGTCAAAACTGACCCTGCCAGACCTTCACGCGTCATCAGCGCCCCACTACTGTCGTTGCCTTCCAGTTGATTTGCGTCGCAGTACCGCCATGGGGCATGGTAAGGGCAGGGGTCAGTTCTACGACTGCCGCATGAGCAGCAGGTCAAAATGCACTGACGGTTGCTGTATACCCTTGCGCGAAATTTGGCGCAGCGCGAACTGCTGGCTTCTCGGTCAAGGCACGTATCTGCTGCGTCTCAGGGAATGATTGAGTGAAGTGATCTGCGTCTCAGGAAGTGATCGCAGCGTGTTGAAGCAGCCGGCAAGCGTGTTGTTGCACATCGCGTTTGAATCTCCCGCGCAGATGCCACGTGTTTCGGATGAGAGGCGTACGGCATACAGTTTGTAAATATACTAGATACGAAACTGCACCTGGGAATCCATGTCATTCAGGGAGCTTTGGGAAGACCACAGCTTCTGGCTTTAGCTTAGCATCGCAATTCGATTCTGAAGCGGTTTTTCTGATTTGCTTTCTTCATTAGGCATTACCACGTCTACGAGCTACGAGGTAACCGATATCATAAAGTCTCTATGGCTGAAATCCTCCCTGTTCTGGGGAAGCGGTGAGCCGTAGCAACTGCATGTTCGGTGAAAGAACAGGCAGTTCGTCATCGTACCTAACGTTGGTCACGCCGGAGTCGAAGGAGCGCATGAATGAGCGGGTGATAATGCCGCCGCGAAGGTTGTAGCTGTGACAAAAAAAGCCGAACGTACTTCGACCAGTTTTTTCGAACTGTTGCTGTCGGTCGGTACACTGGTGCACCATGAAGGCGCCGTATTGATAGGCGTGCTCAAACATTTTCAAGCTCTTCAAACAATTCATCATGTGAAATAAAAGTAAAATTATTAAAATAGGATCCTCTAATGACTTTCTCCCACAATGTTAACGTCGTTAACGACTAGCGTGGCCTGCAGAATGGTAAACACAACTGTTCCGTTACAAATACGGTTGACTTGATTTTTTTCTTAGCTTTTAAACTGCCTATTGTATTTGTCACTTATATAATACCACACCATTCTTCGCGCTTTTGTGGCACTGTGTTCGAAGATACGGTCACTAAAATGTTTCAATCCAAGCCAGTGATTAACTAAGGCCAGCGCGTGGTGTAATGGCTGCCAATGATGACACGGACGGGCTTGATATAAGCCCATTGACGCTACAGCCAGATTCCTTTGTAATGTATATAGTAAGAAACTCGTACGGAGCAGCGACTGGGGAAAGGGCTGGAGTAGACCGCCCCTTGTAGGCTGCGTTGTTCCTTGGCGGCGACGCATGGGGAAGCTTTGATGGGAAACCAGTGAGAGAGATGACGCCATCGCCGCGTGTCCCGCCATTCCCCTTCGCACTTTCGCGAAACGCTCCTCTCCGTTTTTTGTGGCTTTGCTGCTTGCTTCAATCGCTCATTGGGTTACGCGGACGCCGACAGATGCCTGAGACCACCGCGAAACGCAGGTACCGGGCACCGAAGGGCTGCGCCCTAAATATTTTTCGCCTCGAGAGTTGCACTTGTGTATAAAATTGTTTGACGTCTTGGCGTGTCATCTACTTTCAAGGAATGAATTGGCTGGTGTTTTTTAACGCGAATGTGTTTCATGACAGGGTACAGCAAGACCTCACCGACGTTATATCTCCCACAAAAATGGCATTACCACGTAAATTTGCAATGACGCGAATGCGCTAGGATTCGATCCCACCGATCACTCTGGCCGCAACGGGAGCTGTGCAACGCTCTGTTAACCGACCTAGGAACTTTTTCATTATTATCGGGCTATGAACTGAACCTTTACGAATGCGCCTTATATCCTTCCCTATAACATCCTGCATTATGATGGTGCTGCCGTGTACGTGTGGTGAAGCGAAGTAGTGCATCATGATGCCAATGAGCTGCCGATCGTTGGTGGCTCCGAGAGGGCGGCGTATAGCAGGGTAAGCTGCTGTGTTTATCTGCCGTCTATGCTACGGATGTGATAGCCCGGTGCATGGTGGAAGAATAAGGTGTGTCAGAAAACTGTTGCATTAAGGTAGAAAGGCAATGACGTCGACTGGTGAATCTCGCTCTCCTGACTGCTTTGGTGCGACTAGAGACACGCCAGCGGGAAGCGGAACACGTTGGCGCATTCACGGTCCAAGCTACGAACTCTGCCTCTCGGGCTCCACAAGCTGAGCTAGTCACGACGAAAGCGTCTGTCGTACACGCCACGGAGGAGGACCAAAGTGGTCGCACCTTTCACGGAGTGACCCGCCAGCAAGACGTCGCTCCCCAAGAGCGCTCAAAAGACTGCTGCTGACACGCTAATCATGCTGCTTTGGCTTGAACAAACCATGACTGCAACAAACGATGCACTGACAACCCGATCGGTTTTGCTCCCACCGTTTGCGAGCGCCTGGGGTTTTAATCGGGTTTAAGCAGTGCTCCGTCGCGGGTAATCCAGTGTCTAACGTTGATGGGTCTAAGGGTGCTATGCCGACGAAATATAAATAGCGATGTGCCAGTTTATATTGATGCACCATAAACATTCTACTGCTCCTGTGAAGTCACATTTAAAATTTGTGTTTTACCGATTTCTGTGAAAGACGGATCCACCAAATCTTTTTCTAAAAATAGACCGTTGTAAAAAAAACTTTGCAAAGTTTGTTTCTTTTCCCGCTTTTCAGGCACGCATTGTAAAAGTTTGGTAAATGCCTGCACAGAATGGTGCATGTAGCTCGACACACTATGTGTAATTATGCCGTTTAAAATCTGTGGACGTGGATATGTATTAGATCAAACATATGAGTCACAACGCGTGCTCTTTAATTTTGCGGTATTGCTCTCCTACAACAGTACACAAAAAAGTACATATTATATTTTACTGTTCTATCTTAATGGGCATTGACACGCTGTTTACTATGGATGGGATTAGTAAGAAGGCTCCTGGCGATCAATATTAATTATTCTTTGTTTCATGCAAGAGATAGAGTGTTCTTTCAGACGACGCTTTTTATACCTGCAATGGACGATTATAGGGTGCAAGTCTTGTGGTCGGAAAGCCCGTATTCTTTTCAGAAAAGGTCGCAGAGCTTCTGGATACCGGGGAACTCCATGGTCCGGCCATGTAGGGAAATGAAACTGAACTACTGTTCGAGTGTTGTCGTCCTGTTGGGAAGGAATCGAAAGTTAAAACCGAGAATTTCTGTTTGCTTGTCATGTCAGTAAACTAACTGCAGAGCATTGTCACTATACAATGTGCAGCACCGCGCAACAGCAATGTGTACGAAAAGTAAGGCAGAGCACTCCACAGTGCCTCTCTTTGGTCCGGAGCCGTTTCAAACAGACCAGAATACTACGTATTTTTATGAGCTAGATATTTCAAAAAATTTTTTTCCAAGAAATGGGGGAGTAAGTTAAGGATACCATGAAGAACAAAGGAAATGAGTGTTGCAGAGCCGACAGAATTCCGAGTAAAGAAAACCACTATGTCAATGTTAGTACTAGGACTCGTGTAAGGACTTCACTCTTGCAAACATTTAGACTTGCTGATGTGGTACTCTCAAAGGCCATTCCGTCGTTTAGCTTTGCCACAATGCTCTCGATTGACTGATTCATGCATTCAATGACAACATTTCAGGGTAGAACGATATTTAGCGTATGATTTCGAGTCTGCACTGTGAAATCGCTTACCGAAAGAGTGCCGTACTGCACTGCAGAGTGCCACAGCCCAGGCCCAATTTCGGTGTAGGGTAGTATGCCTGGTGCAGGTGTTCCCTAATATTGCTTTGTGAGCAGCACAGATTAGTGATGTGCGTATATTGTGGTGAAGTTAACTACCAAATTGTCGTAGGCTGTGTATATATGCCTCAAAAACTGTTTTGAAGTAGTACTCCTTTGATGGACCCGCTTTTCTTCTTGCCGATTAGGTTTATTACTTTGTTGTTGAAATAAAATCTCGAATGAAGGTAACTTTGTGAACCTGGATATGACAGTAAACACAAATAGGGTATTTGAAAAAATATGCACCATTGCAAGCGAAAATAAACATCAACTTTCATTTAATTGCAACGCAATCAATCGAATTGTGTTTGGCATACACCAATGTAAGGGCTCAGGGCAAGGCATATGAGAATTTATCTTTTCAGTCTCGCACGTGTGAGATAATTGGTACCCAGCATATTTATTTGGTATTTGCAATGTAAAGAAGCCTTCACTCCGCTCTTCGTAAATTCGAACCTATTTGAGTGAATTGCACCTCCATGTCTCTAGCAACTCCTGGTGCGCCACCAACTAAAGCTTGATTGTACTTTTTTATTTGATTTTAGGGTTTAACGCGCTGACGCAACCGAGGCGTTTAGCCGCGCCGTAGTGGAGGGCTCCGGATTTAATTTGACAACCTCGGGATCTTTAACATGCGTCGATGTCTTGTACACAAGGTTGTTTTTGTTTTTCGCCTCTATCAAAAAAGCGACCGCCGAAGCCGGGAATGGAACTCGCGTCCTCGTGCTCAGCAGAACAGCGCCTTAGCCACTGAGCATCCGTGGCGGGTCTTGTATATTTTTGCTTTCGTCCATTATGTTGGCGTTGCTGTTAATGGATGGCTAGCACTTCAATGAAATATATTGAATATGCGCCCTCAACTAAAGCAGGAGGTACTTACCAAGGCAAGCTGGAACTCTCGAACGACAAAGTCGACATGTGTGTCCGTCTTCAACAATGTAACCACAAAATTGCCGTACTTCTGCGAAGTCTCTGGCCAATACTGCGCACACTTTGTCTGGAATGAACGAATATGTACTGAATATTTCGCCGCTGGCACCGTGAAGCTAAGCTATGTGCAGATGATTGCGAAATTTCACGTGCACCATAAATAGAGCCACGATATCAGAAATCAGAAGGATCTGAGAGAACCAATAAAATGAGTACACGGTGAACGATGACATTGCTGTTCCCTTACCTACATTGGGCGCATGAATCGAGGAATAATAATTTTTTTGAGGGGCGTTACTTCTTGTGCAGGCAAAAGAATCCTACCCAATAGCTTTTTCGCCTAGACTACGGTACTCAGAATAACTATTTTATTGTAGTTTGCTCGACGCTTTTCTCACAGCTATCTCTGTGTGAGAAAGGGAAAATCATCGCACTCGCATGAAGATTGCGATAAAGATTGACAAGCCTGGCGAAGCCGCGTGAAATTTAGATAGTGCCAGATTAAGCTTTGAGGATAGGAGGGTGTCGGGGATGCGCAGAAGGCAGCCGCACTTGAGCTGGAGGTCTTCTACTCAAATAGGAAGATTTTCTCCCTCTCTAGCTTAGTGAAGCGAAGTCATTGCCTATGTGGTAAGTTCCAAAATGAAGCTTCCTCAGTTGACTGCAAGTAAGGAAGTTTTAGACCACAAAAAATTAGAACAAGAGCGAATATTTTGTCAAATAATTTATTTTCTCAACAGCTGCAAGTGCTATGTTTTCACTTTTTGGCTAGCGGACCTACGAATCCCCACAACCATCCGCATAAAGCATATTATCTTGCTAAAAAACGTAAATGGGTTATGGTCAACAGAATTAAGCGGACGACTGCCTTATGACGTGCATCCGAAAATGAGACTTTAAAAATGAAAGCGCTTTCATTCTACCCATTTACGCTAGTCCGAAGACGGATGACCTCCTGTTCCCGGTGGAAATATTTTCCCAGTGAACATTGATGTAGGGACAAGGTGATCGGAATGACACGACAACTTCGCAGGTGCTTAGAGAGCAACACAGCTCGTATGTATTGCCGTTTCGTCACTATACATATAACAATTCTCCAGCATTCTGTGGCAACTCTTAGTTAACCCTCAGTAACATTTGACCACCCGGAAAGCGGACCACAAATACAGAAAAACGAGCCCGTATACAGTCCTGTAAAGTCATGGCTTCACTACCTCTTCTTGACAAGGCACCGCCACAAACTGAATAACACGGAAATCCGAATCCGCTGCCCGTCACCAGAATGCTTCGAGTGTTTTGGCAACACCGCCTGCATAACGTCGCCTGACACGTGAGCCGCGTTGGAATACAATAAGTAGTTTGCGCCGGTGCGCGCCACACGAGGGATGAGCGCAGAATCTACGCGTACTGGGGGCCGTAAACAGGAAGGTGTGTGACCACCGTTTTTCTAAGGGTGTGCGAACTCTGTAAATGGTCTCGTTTAGTTTCCGCTAAACAATGCGCTGAACAGCCCGGTGGACAGAAGACAGGCCGGCAGCACGCGGAAAAGCTACCGAATGAAACATGGCAGCACAGAGCAATAGGGAAGCGGCTGTATCGTCATTTTCAGCTAACGCGACAGGCGGCGTTATACAGGCGGCTTTTTCTCTCGACACCCAATGCAACCTTTTACTTTACTAAGAGGCGGGAAGGCTCTAGAAAGTGCAAAGGAGGAAGGTACACAGACCAACAGGTGCGAAGACTTCATTTGGTTTTGGTCTTAGATTTTAAACTCGCGTACACAAGCACGTGTCCAGCCGAGAGATAGCATTGTTGGAATGCCTTGAAGCTGCAGAAGATGTTGTCGTTCGTCATGGTGCTTCAATCATTAAGTACCGGCATTGAAAATTATGAACTTGCCCTTCCGGGTATCTCAATAAGTTTATTCATTACCGAGTGCAAGGTACTGCGGAAGCATTCTTAGGAAGGTCCCCCGCTCACCCCGAGACACCCCTGCATCCCAGCGCGGCCGCTGAATATTGCCGGATTTAGTCGCTTGTATAAGCAACAATTTGAATCTGTATTGGCTGATTCTGTTAATTGTAATAACCTATTTTTCACCTCACGCAGATTGCAATATATAACATTCCCGCGGGTTGCGTTTGTTTTGTTTCGAATTGTCTCTTGCTTATGTGTATGCTTGAACAGGTACTACTACCTTCGCATCGTGCTTAGAAAATCTTTCTGCTGTCTGTCTTCATTTTGTCTTGTGATTATTATACTTGTCTCGTTCTATCCGCTGCTTCCGGAAAAGCTGTGCGCATCAGCCGGCCGCATCCTTGTTACTACACGTTTTTCCCGCTCAATTTATTCCAATCGCCATCGAATTTATTCCAGGCGCCAGCCAATTTATTTCAAGCGCCATCTAATTATTCCAGATGCCCTGTAATTCAATGCGGGTGCCATCGAGTTTAATGCAAGTGACAGAGAATTTTCTCCTGTCGCCAACCAAATTAATCCAGCTATTAGGAGGTTGTTCAGGAGTGCTTTGGGCGAAAATACGCCCAGCTTTGCGGCCTTTCTTGCGTGCAGTGTGGAGAAAACGTGGTGTTTCTTAATCCGTTGTATGCAATATATATTATGCGCGCGGCTGGACGGACATTTACTAACCACGCACAGACCATGAGTGTGGTCTTGTTCCACTCGTTGGTGCGGTGCGCTGATCGTCTGTGAGATGGTCAGAAATATCGTTTGCTCCCATATTGTTACGCCAGCAGAGTTGCCAGTGTATTGTGACGCGATCAGACGATATTTCGGACTCGAGCAGGTGATATCAGAATGTAAACGGCATTTAAGTATTGCGTCCTTATCAAAGGAACTGTCTGAAAGCATTGTTACGCGAGGACAAGATGATACTTCTGACGTGAGTTATCGACGGAGCTTTCGCAGATGATCAGGTCCCAGCATGCAGTACCAACGATCTGAAAGGTCCACTTTCTTGTTCTGCGCGTGTTATTAAATGTCCATTAAGCTCTGCGCATAAAATATGTTGTACATAATGGATCAAGAAATACCACGCTTTTACCACACCACGCTCAACAAAGTTCGCAGAGCTGGATCTAATTTCGCGCAAAACACTCGTGCACAACTTTGTGACAGCGGGATCAATTTTGTTGGCGACCGGATTAAATTCGCTGGCACCTGGATCACATTTTACATGGCCCATGGACTAAATAAATGGCGTTTGGAAGAAGGTCGCTGGCGTATAGATTAAATTGCATGAAATCTGAATAAATTGTGTGGGCAAACCTGTACTAAGGATCTATAGCGAGTAATAATACGATATGTGAGCAGCAGACACCATCAAATGTGACAGACCCCTTTGGCAAACATGACTCGAGCAAACCCTCGACAAGCAGACAAGCTCAATAAAGATATCCCAGCTTTCATTTTCTTTAAAGTTAGGTGCTACTCTCTTCAATAATGGATGCGATCATCATTACACCCTCATTATAAAAACTCACTTCCCTACGCCGAACAGCCTGTTATCCCGCAGCAGAACACGCGACTGCGAGGAAGGGGCACACCAAAAATGGGTCTTTACAAAGCCACGGGAAAAGTGGCGGCCACATATGACGGCGGTTCTTACGTTGTCGGAAGCCATCTGGTAAATTTGGCCAACTCATGAGACCCCTGGAAAGGTTCGATTTATGGTGAGTAGTATAAGACGTGCGCCATTCATAGAGGACCACCCAGGGATAGACTGACACGCTGTACATCGAAAGTCTTAGATGCAAGGATACCTTATCATGATACATGACGAAATTGCATTCCAACTACAGCACAAACAAATAACAATAAAGTAGAAATATTCGAGAAACTTTCGAGATAACTCATTCTACCACCTTTATTGTGACTGAAACATTCTATCATAAGTATGCCGCCTTATGTCAAAATATTAACAACGCAGCTGACCCACACCGAATCGCATGCAACTGTCAACACAACCCATGCTGACGACATTACGATGATACGATACCCGGCAAGCGAGTGGATAAATTATCCTGCTCTATTCTTCAACACAAATGAGGGCTCCTAGCTAGAGCACAAGTGACGGCGGCTGTCAATATAAAACTACCCCGGAGAACCACTTATGCACTCTTTTTGTTTTAAGGATTCTAAAGCATCAACAACCACTTCTCCATTATCAACAAGAAAGACCTCTGTGTGTGAAAAACGACCATATACGCGCATGGAAGCGGACGACTTCATTTTGTTAGTAAAGCCTGCATGCTGTTTTGGTGCAGTAACCACTGTTGATGCCAAATTGCAAAGTCGCTTTGTAACTCTCTTAGACGGAGTTGGGCAGCCACTTCTTCTGCTGTACTTCCTCTGGGCACTTCATGAAGTGCTGCTTAGCCTCTGAAGGAGAGGCAAGACGCAAGTGATAGTGAGCACAAGCACCTAGCCTGGATGGCTAGGAACACTAGAAACTACGTTCGCGTAACACAGCGCATTAGATTCTCCTACACCCAGCGACACTTTACGCAGCATAAACTAACAGGTTACTAACAATTCCCAGCAAAGTTTGATGATGCGTAGAGCAGGGCTATGTGGTGTAACTTATTATTCAGTGCTATTCAGGATAACCCAAAGGAAGAATTGGTGGCCTCAGAGCACAAAAATGCTCCATTTCTTCTCAGATAAGCTTGGTATCACTGCATACAATCTCAATTTGATCGCATGCATAGGTTGGTAAGGTTTGCTCCTGATGAATGCCGACCCATAATTGCGACATTCAATGTCTTCAAGGACAAATGAAAAATTCTAATTCCGGCAAACAAGCTACGGGGTCAACATTTTTAATCGGTGAAGATTTCACTTTGTCAACCCGGCTGGCAAGAAAACAAAAGGACAGAATCCGCACGGACAATAAAAACTACATATAAAACCCCGCAACTGATACTGCCATCCCTTCGAATGTAGTAACAAGGACAGGCGTCCAGCCTTTGCGACCTAAGAATAACTCAACTAAGGAATTGCAGCCGTTATCGCTTTCTTACACCAACATTGGAAGCACACTTTTTCAGCGCGGCCAATTATTTTTTTACTCGGACGAAGGAAACAGCGACATCTCGGTGCTACTTGGCTGCATTACGATATTAGTTATATCGAACGTTTTAACCAACAAAGAATGGTTTGCAGATACGACAAAAACACAGGTTGTAAGTGTTATCATCGCAATAAGGAACGAGATATCGTCATTTTCCATTCAAACAACCGCTTCCTTTGAAACAACTTGGGCTGCGTGCAGGAAGGCATGCGTGAAGGTCTTAATGGATGCCTGATACAACCCATCTGACTCCGATTCATCTTTCGCGGAGGAGCTGCGTAAACACGTATCTTGTGCTTTGAAGCAATGTCCACCTGATACTGTCTATCTTTTCTTGGACTTTGATTTCAACCTTACTGATTGGTCACTCCTGTCAGCTCCCCGCGGCACTTCAACTGAATTCATTATTCTAACCTTAGACTTCAATCTTGCTCGAGATATAAACGAACACACTCCAGGGTCTAACATATCTGATCTTGTATTAACCACGGCACCGGACCGCAAAGAATACGTATTATACATCGATGGTTTCAGTGATCATAAGCTGCTTCAGTTCACAATTCATTTTCTTAAAAATTTTCAGAAGACGTTATTAAAACATACGTAGTTATAATAAAGTAATTACAGGAAAGGAACACAGAGTTGGAGGAATTCTTCAGTGAAGCGTTCCTCTCCTCGTTAGGTTCCCGTTTCGTAAATGAAACCTCAGTGCTCTTCAAGAACAAGATGGCGCAACTGGTTGACAAACACGAACTCTTAATAAATATAAAAATTATAAATCGAGTCCGGGCTTGAAGAAACAAGTCAGAAGTTTCAGAAACAAAAAAAGACAACTTTATAAGAGTGCTTAAGCTACTTCCCTTCAATCTTCATGAAATACGGAACATCTTTGAAGTTTTAAGTCTGGAGGAAACAGTGCCACCAAAAGTAATTTCTCTGATTATTTACCTTCGCGGTAAAAAACGACCTTAGAAAGTTTTGGAAAACAATTTCAAACAATCGCTCTGATAAGACCATAGTATAACAAGGTGCCAGCGGTATTCCTCTTGACGACCATGTGTGTAGGCACGCATTCAATGTTTTCTTCTCGTCGGTATTTGGTATTCATTCAGGAGCTCGTTCCACCCTACCCTTGGTTCGTGGACCCGATTACCGATATATGCAACCTATTAATATTACTGTTGCGAGCATCGCTTCACTGATCGGCTTTCTCAAAATATTCACTCAATCTGTATCGATAGCATGAACTCGAAATTATCTAAGAGCACCGTGGCCATCTCTACTCAAATTCTCTTTCACATCAGTAAATCATTGTCCTCGGGTTAGTTGCGCGTACAATAGAAACTCAGCAACTGTGTTCCCAATTAATAGCCAATAACAAACACGCACCGGGAAATAGCCGCTCCAATTCCCTGACATGCAACTGTTATACTTTTTTGGAGCGCATAATTGTGCTGAACGTGTACGCCTAGAACACAACCACATTTTTTCGCCCATCGGCATAGTTTTAGAAAAGGCCCATCATGTGATAAACAACTGCTGGAAATTTACTACTTATATGAATGCAGCCTACAAACAGACTGTATTTTCAAATATTTGTAAAAGCACTTGACCGTGTTGCTCATACTAATCTTATTTAAACGTTTTCAGCCCTTTAGCTGGCTTCTCCAACTTTATCATGGATAGCAAAACTTCTGTCTATGTGCCAACCAATTGATGTGGTCAGCAACATTTCTTCACACCTCGTTAATATTACTTCCGGAGTACTGCAGGGCATTGCCCTAGCTCAGTTACTTTCTTTTGTAAATAATGACCTGCCCATCAATATTTCATCACGGATAAGGCTTTTTGCCGATGGCTGAATCAAATATGGTACAAATTGCAGCCTGAATGACCATCTCGCTTTGAAAATGACCTATACCTCCTTTTCAATTGGCGTACAGCATGGCAAATATCCCTTAATTTGAGCATATGCCAAGTAACCTCTTTTATTCATAAACAGGATAATTCAAAATTTCTTTAATACATCAACTACAGTACAGTTTCGCAAAGCGGTTGCTATAAATATATCTGTTTTCATCTAAAACCTAGTCTCTCGTGGCTTACCCACGTTCATGCTAATTGCGCAAAGGATTCCAAGTTACTCATATATCTGCTAGAAAATTTACGAAGATCACCAAAGCCGGTCTATAAAGACGCATATGTATCGTTTGTTCGTCCGAAGATAGAATTCCCGTCGGCGATCTGGTCACCTAAACAAAACTACTTAATCATAATACTGAAATTAATTCAAAACAGAGCTGCTATATTTATTTAAAGCAAGTATGACCGTCATCTTATAGCGTTACACAGACCAAACGCTATTTATCCCTTTTGCCGCTGGATACCCGCCGCACTGTTAAGCTGTTATGCCTTTTTTATAAGTACACAGCACCCGACCAAACGAGCTGCCTCTTAACGCTCCAGTAGGTACGTCACGACGCCTTCATAATGATCATAGCTTCATGCCTATTTTTTGCATGGAACCTTGCTTTCCGTTCATCCTCACTGCCTCTAGAAATCGTGTACTTGAATGATCTTCTTGACCAAATTGCATTTATGCCTTGTCATGATAGCGACACCAAAAACCTGCAGCGACATATTTTAAGTAATTGTATTATTTATTTATTATTTATTTAAGAAATACTGCAGGCCATAAGCCCGAGCAGGAGGGGTACATACATCGCACACACACAAAAACATCAAAAGCATCTATAATAATAAATGACCATACAAATACGTATTGTTAGTGTTTCTGGATGTTCTTTCTTATATACTGTGTTTGCGGTTTTTTAAACTGTGAAAAGCCCTTTGTGCCTGGTTATTGTTTATTATAAACGTATAAAGCGTCTTTTATTGACTTTTTGCAAAGTGATTGCCCAAACTTTACATTGTGTACTTGGTTGTTTTTTCCTCTTTGCACAATATTATTTTCCGCTTACAGAAATGTAACCTCTTACTCAAACGGTCTTCAATGGTCCTGATGGTTTCAAAACAATTATAATATAAGATATTAGTATATATATATATATATATATATATATATATATATATATCTATATATATATATAGATATTATATACTTCATAGATATAGGATGTAGATATAATAATAAAAAATAAACCAACGGCACTAGAAATGGACCACCAATATGACCACTTTTAATTTCTTTATTTTTAATAAAGAGGGTAATGTTTGGCTTTAATAAAGAAAGTTACTTTAATAAAGAAAGTAACTGAGCTAGGGCAATGCCCTGCAGTACTCCGGAAGTAATATTAACGAGGTGTGAAGAAATGTCTGACCACATCAATTTGTTGGCACATAGGACAGAAGTTTGCTATCCATGATAAAGTTGGAGAAGCCAGCTAAAGGGCTGAAAACGTTTAATTAAGATTAGTATGAGAAATACGGTCAAGTGCTTTTACAAATATTTGAAAATACAGTCTGTTTGTAGGCTGCATTCATATAAGTAGTAAATTCCAGCAGTTGTTTATCACATGATGGGGCCTTTTCTAAAACTATGCCGATGGACGAAAAAATATGTGTTGTGTTCTAGGCGTACACGTTCAGCAAAATTATGCGCTCCAAAAAGTATAACAGTTGCATGTCAGGAGAATTGGAGCGGCTATTTCCCAGTGCGTGTTTTTTATTGGCTATTAATTGGGAACACAGTTGCTGAGTTTCTAGTGTACGTGCAACTAACCCGAGGACAATGATTTCCTGATGTGAAAGAGAATTTGAGTAGAGATGGCCACGGTGCTCTTAGATAAATTCGAGTTCATGCTATCGATACAGATTGAGTGAATATTTTGAGAAAGCCGATCAGTGAAGCGATGCTCGCAACAGTAATATTAATAGGTTGCATATATCGGTAATCGGTCCACGAACCAAGGGTAGGGTGGAACGAGCTCCTGATGAATACCAAATACCGACGAGAAGAAAACATTGAATGCGTGCCTACACACATGGTCGTCAAGAGGAATACCGCTGGCACCTTGTTATACTATGGTCTTATCAGAGCGATTGAACAAAAAATCGACAGAGATGCGAAACATTAGTCCATTCTGTTCTAGAAATACCCTAGTCATACAACCTTTCTCTTTAAAGAGCTTTGCTTTATTTTATTAGCCAACAGGGTTCCTTTTGATTCGATCACTCGTACAAATTTGCACCATCATATCGCCAGTAGAAGTGAACACCAAGCAAAACATAAGACAGTGACTGCACCCGGCCAGTGGAGTGTCGTAAAAATTCCAAGAAGCTCAGTAGCTTGGAAATGATTTCAATCTTGTCATCTTTCCGAAAACTCGGGCGGAATAGATAAGGACAATACTCAACTTATCAGGGGGAAAGAACGATATCATAATTTTTTTCTCCTAACGCCTATAGTAAAGCCCCCAGTTTCTCATTCTCCTCAATTGCACCTGGTAAGGGCTGCCACAGTTTTCGGCGAAGTGAGATCGTTCATTCTCAATGAGAAAATTAGATTCAATTGGTAAAAGCGACAAAACTCATAGACACACCACTTCTTGTTCCGTCAGGCTCGTGAGCATGACCACTTTCCAGCAGCCTTCCTGCCAAACCATTCGCCAAAAATCTGTAACTGTCGATTCCATCGGACCTGGAAGCAAAATACATAATACAGCATTATTCTAATCTTTGTGATAGCACTAAATATGCGTTATATTTAAACGAAACAGTCATTCACAGTAATTTATTATGCCTTGTGAATAGCTTGATCAGATTTATTTTTTTGTACGATGTAACGTCTTAATAAGTGTTACCACGCTACTATGATATTTCGCACGCCTTGTTCCGTGTCAGAATATAAGCCCTTGTGTCGACAACGCCCCATTGCTCTTCCATCCCCCTCCCTAACTCCGCTGTAACTATTGCCCAGAAGCAGACGTGACTCCGTTTTCTTTCCTTTCGTTTCTGCCCTGCCCTCAGAAATAGCGCTTCCTGTGAGCGCTTTGGAACCTCATAGCGTAAGTGCAAGCATGAACACGGCACTAAAATGTAACACGAAATCATAGTTATGGAGCAGGACGTGGACGGGAGTCCATGGCTGAGCCAAACCTAGTTTATTCCAGTCTTTTGCGCTAATCACGATAGCGGTAGTCGGCTGTTAGCCGCCTTTGTTCTCTTTCTTTTTCTTACAAAATGCGCAACTCACTCCCAATCCCGAGGGTGACACCAGTGGGGAAGTGCAGAATAGATTCGTATACGTTTTGCCGAAGCTTAGTCTGATGTCATTCCTAAGGACGCTGAAGGTCGCGGATGTCTTCTACGTGATCTTCCACCCGTGTATCAAGGCGCGATGCCTTCTTCTTGCTACGTTCTTAGCTAGGACGGGGCACACTGTTTGTCTTGCAGTATACTGTCTCATGAATTCCGCATTTAAATTGGTCCTCCTTCGATCATGGATGATTCACACTCGGGGTGCCGTCGGCATCTTCTTCTCAGTCGTCTCTTTTTCTTTCCCTATTCTTCTTCGACGTTCCTTTCTGCGTAGTTCCTCAGTTATTTTCCACTCTCGTCTGTATCGTTTCATGGACCTGGTTTATTTTTCTTCATGTGGTCAACCAGAGGCTTCACTTTCACGCGTTTGAATTCGCATGTTCCAAGGTTGACGGCTAGGACACTCGTTACGTAATGGCGGTGCAAGACCGGATGTCGTGTTGTCGTTGCGCGCAAACACACTTTCATCAGTTGTAATCTTCCGGTTTTATGGGCGATGGCTTCCTGGGCTTGGCTCTGATAGGGTCCGAGTCCCCGATGGTACTGTCGTCATTTGGACGGATGGCAACAGCGCCGGCTCCTTCGTTGAACTTGTGCATCATGCCATTTGCCGCGCTCTGCTTTACTGAGGACGCCACAATGGTAGGGGCACTGGGCGGCTCCGTCCTTTTTGCAGTGAATACGACGAACCCACTGCTTCTATGGCAGCCCTTATTGCGAATGGGAGTACGTGGTACGTGTTGGCCGCGTATTCGCTCTGCGAGGCGGCACCGCTGGGAGGCATCTGCATACATTGAGGTGGCTACAAAGTCTTCGTCGCGGTGCCGACCTCCTCAAAGTTGCCTCAGAGATTCTTTCCTTTAGCAAAACCCTAATGCGACTTAACATGTATGAATGCTCTTCGCCGCCTTCCAAGTCCTTCACAATGCTGTCTTGGTCGAGAAAACTCTGGATATGTCCGATCAGCTTTGAAAGTTCGACCTGTTTTTGTTCTACGATGGCCCACAAGTCAATAAGCATACTTATATTTGATTCTGCCGATTCCAAGAACCGAACACTTGTGTTGGCTTGTTTTGCTATGCCCGCCAGGAGGATAAACCGTGATCTGATAAGTCAGTGCATGACCGGCGTGTCATCAGAAGCACGGATTACGGCGAAACAGGGGTCGGGTGCGTCAGATGGTTGGGGTTGACCTCTGGGTTCAGTTTTGCTGAACCGCGTCCAGTATACCGTCATGGCAGGCATTGTTGAACAGTGAGGATTCCGAAATGAAAAGATCGAACATACCTAAAGCCAAGCACTAATTGAAGGTGCTGCGCCGTGATCTCCGCTAGTACGTTCTTTCAGGATTCGAAACGGGACGCGGATGGTAGTGAATGACCGAGCCGAACAGAGTTTATTCTCTCGTTTGCTCTAACCCAGATGGTGGTAGTGGGCGGTTAGCCGTCATTGTTTTCTTCTTTACTAAACCAGGAACAGCCATCACTAGACGCGGTTGAGATCACTGGCATGAAAACGCCTCATCTTCCACCGGTGGGCATCGACGCTGTGCGCCGTCTCTTAACTGCTTGCAAGAACATTTTTTTATTAGACCGCCACCCACTGCCTAGAACATCCCCTGCGGCGCACCCCACAAACACTGGGGATGGATCACCAGTGCGCTGACGACCCATTGCGTGCCCCGGTATTAGCGCCTCGTAATGCGACAACAGGTTGAAAAGATGCCCAACAAAGACATCATTGAACCTTCCTCCACAGCATGGGCGTCCCCGTCGTGTAAGCAGAAGAATTGCACTTGAGACTTCCGCATGGATAACGGACAAGTACCGAAGATTACGAAGAAGGGTGTCTACCCGCTCCCGCAGATTGACGAGGCTCTGGAACTGCCTTCATAGTGCCAAGTATTTTTTGTCGATCGACCTGTGATCTGGCTGCTGGCAAATTGTTGTTGATGAACGATAACATGAACAGACGGTATTTGTGACCCCCCTATTACGTGTCTAAATTGGGGGTGATGCTTCTGGGCTACTTTATTGCTCCAGTCACATTCGAAAGAATGATGGACGCCCTTTTGCGCCTTTTTCAGATGGTCAGAGTGCTTAAGTTACCCAGATGACGTCATCATCTTCACACCAACATTTGAAACACATCTAAAACGCTTTCGGATATACTTGGAGTATTACGACGAGCCGGCTTTTAGCTCCATTCTAAGAAATGTCTATTAGCAGCCGCCAAAGTACCATTTTTGGGCACGTTGTCGACGCCGTTGGTGTTTAGCCTGATACCGTAAAAAGGACAGCAAACATATTTTCCTGCTCCGCGCTAAACAATTGATCTCCGTAAAGGCCCTCTGCCCTTTCTTGCGCCAAATTATAAAGAAATTTGCCCGGGTTGCTCGCCCCCGTGCCAATCGTTTTAAGTGCAACGCCCCCTTTTTCGTTATTTTAGGTACTAAACACCTCTTCCTCCTTTGGTACTCTGGAATTTAAGCGTTTTACCGTAAGATCGATAATATAACCCTAGTTGAAAAGTAACAAAATTTACGAGAATAAAGTTATTGACATAGTAGACAAACAAATCGCTGCAGTGTCATCAAGGAGCACACATAGAACGCCAAACATGTGCAGCTCATCGTCCCGCCGACGTAAACACACTTGCCTAACTGCATGAACGGCAGCTTCGGCATCATGATCGGCATCATCGGCATCCAAACTATAAAAGCGGAAACACTACCTCGGCCACATTACAGGGCACGGCAAATATCTGTTGTACAGTACCAACAAACGCCTCTTGGTACTTTTCCAGATTATTTGTGGTTTTGGACCACTATAGCGTCATCCAGGAGCGCTCATGGAACGGCGCACATCTAGCAAGTGCATTGTCTCAGCGACCAGAGGGTGTCGACGGTGACGTCATGGGCCGTGAGACTAAAAAAGGAGCAGCACTACATCGACCACATCAGCGGGGATGGCACCTATCTGCAAACAGTATGGACAAACAAGTGTTAGCACTTTTCCAGGTTAGTGCTGGGAATAATACTGTTCGTACGATAATGATGACAGTTTTTGTTGATTTTGTTGTGCCCTCGCTGGCGTTCTCCTCTAGTGATGTATGATTGGACTGTGATGCAATTGTTCTTATCATCGCAAGATGTCGAGAAAAATTATGACAGGCCCGCAGTGGGGCAAATGATACAGGTAACTTTGGAAAACTAGGCAAAATATTACGGGCTGTTATTTCCCTCCAAAGGGGAAATTTTAGGCCTAAGCCACAGAATGAACGAACTTCGATGCTTCTTCGTCTACCAAAGGGCGTACCGACTCGAGTGGCCCCAGAATGGCTGCCGTATTAGTCAAATCGAATTCCGAAAAATAGCATGATTCCGGACGCCAGCCGTTCGCGGAGAGAGCGCAGCTACTCAATTACGTAGTTCGAGTGTATCTATCTTGTCTGGGCCATGGAAAACCTTTGACCCTACTTGAGCGGCACAACTATTGCGGGAATCGCTGATAACTACGCCCATTGTTGGCTTGCCAGCTTGAAAGACTCAACCGCTCGGCTTGGTGGCTTGGCCTTACGTCAACCAGAAGATACGTTTTCTGTCGCCAACAATTCGGGTCACTTGCACGAAGACACCGAGTACCTTTCAATTTACTCTATTGTCTCTCCTGGACCAACTATTGAGGGTGTCGCCTGCATCATCGCAATATCAGACCTCGTCAACATCGGCGACCGCCAGCGCCATGACTCACGATGTCAATCTCCTTTTAAACATGTGAGCTCTGCATTCACAGACTCGTTCTATTCTTGCGCAATTTCACTCTCCGGATTGGCGTTTTATGCCACCATAACCGCGGTTGCGCAGTTCTGGCGTTCTTCTTGTTGTTCCCAGCCGCCTGCATTCGAGCGTCCTATACCTACTGCACGACGTGCCCACTACTGGCCATCTCAAAAAATAAAAAAAAACTCGTGTGCGGCTTCTTTCTTTCCAAATGGTTTTTACCGTCGGTACGCCGGTACGTTGCCTCGTTTGAACTAAACTAGCGCCTGAAGAAACCATTCACGCTTCCTTCTGGAGAACCTTAAGCCATGGACGTTCCCCAAGAAACGTTCTTTCTGGTGGGCCTTGGTGTTCTTGGTTCTTCCGCACTGTCCTCTTCGGGAATAAGGTGGATCGCCGTTGCTACAGATTACAGGAGGCGCTAGGCTGCTATGCGATGTTGCAATAAACTGCGCAAGTATTGTCGCCGACTACGTCTAGTACGATCTTCTTCTGCACCGCGGGGCTCCCCGCCAACGTTTAGAAGACCGCGGTAAGAACGTTTTCTCCAAAGTCACCGACACCGCTTTCCGCCTTTGCTCGACGAAACATAAGCTCAGCGAAGCCATCACCCACAAAATAATGTCCTAACCCAACGTTTGAACCTCACGTTGACCGACATGCTATGTAACTGTCTGCTGATCATTAGGGTGAGACATTGCGTCATCATTTCTCACTTTCGCGCGTAAAACCTATCGCCATCACACGTCCGTTTCTCTCCGTATTATTTACTATTTGGCCATGTACCGGCTTTGCCATCTGACTCGCTATTTCCACCTTCCGCGTGTGAATACGCTCGCGATGCTATCGCTCCAGCCGACCGAGCCCGTCCACTAACCCGGGAGCACCTCGTCGCATAGCAGCTGTCACAGGAAATACGATATGATGAACGGCATCGGACGACTCTCTTCCGTCCATACTCGATCGTCCTGCTGTGGTTCCTTGCACGTCAGTGCCGACCTCTCTGAAAGACATCTCCAGCCGTATCCTGGACCCTACAAGTTGTTGGGTCGCCTTACTGATGTTGCATAAGAGATTGCACCTGCCATGTCACCCGGAGACTCTTGATGTGCCCGTCCACCCACCAGTATTGTTTATGTCGGGCTTCTGAAATCTTGTCGCTACTCCGAAACAAATTCTTCGCGAGCAGCGACACGGGTCGTAATACGGCGCGTGGTCAAGCGATGGGGCAATCCCTGTTAGTGAAACACATTCGAGCGCGTTATCCCGCTTTTCGGGGAAGATTAAAATTAAGCTCGGCTCCAGATTTACGCTGCTTGCAGATCAACTACTCACAACCTTATCCTGTCCCTTAAATATTTGTAAAAAAACACCTCCTTAGCACGTAGCAACATTGTACACCCCCATGATATAAATGAGTACCTAGACTGGGAATCAATGCAGTGGTCTTTCTTAAACCGAGTGCTACATCAGGGGTTGGGCGTTTTTGCCGGTATGCTGGATTTCCTAGAACGCTTGGCGTTTACCTATCAAGTACGTTCAGTCGGCTCTTTTAAGGCTACAAAACCTACAATCTTTTGCGGCGGAACTGGCATGAGAAGAGTATACTCATGCTTGCTGTGGGCGTTTTTACGTCTTGGAGCAATATTTTTGCACTCTAACACTTATCGAAAGACAGAAACATAATCCTTGTTTTCCACTTCATGCACTACAAATATGTGTCAAGGCAAGACCGGCTCCAGTCTTTTTTTAACTGGAAGCATTATGTACCTGAATACTGACACCTAAGAACGTCGAAGATTGAAGTACAGTTAAACATCGTTATAACGAACATTAATGTAGCGAATGATCGGCTGTAGCGAATTAAATACAATCTTTGGTGGTTGCGGTTTATTTCAATGTGGCTCATTCTTTTATAACGAAACTGAAACTGTGGGCCGCCTGAGATGTCAGATATAACAAAGAAATAGTTGGCGAGGAGACTGAGAACCAACGTGAGAAAACCCTTTGGCATCCTAAACTGCCGAAGGCTATTTTGTTTGTGGAGGCTGTGAAAATCTTCATCCTGCTCAGTGCTGGGAGTAGCCACCAGAATAAGAGCCCATTCTTCATCAAACGAGTAAAGACTCAGGCTTGTTTTGTCAAGTGAGCCTTGTTTTATTGTAATTTACCTACTCATGTGCCGGTTCATTCAGATTGAAATGCAACAAGGAGGAGGTTAAGGGCTACCTTGTTTATAGCGGGCTGGAAGCCTAAAAATGCATTCTTGTATTAAGTATTTTTGTGATAGCCAGATCGTAGATTTGTTGCAGCCAATGTTTACATATACTGTTATAAGAAATATCGGATAGAAAGAAATAATTCGCTGCCAATTTACTGTTTTGTTATAAGGACGTTCGACTGTATCTTGCATCACAAATATCAAGAAAAGGGGCCTGTGTACAATCAAAGTTTGGTATACCACGGAATGGAGAAATCCCTCACCCTCACAACACAGCGTGCCCTCCTGCATGCGAAGTGGACTAATTCAATTACATGACTTGTGCTGTCGCTTCAACTATGTCCTTTTAGAATTGCCAATAAGAGCCGTTACCAGTAGGCGTAAAGCCAGTAAACAAGAGACGTAAAAATGACAGTATAAATGATGAGAAAATTCAGACAGTGCTTAGATTGTACCGGGTGCGACAGCATTACTACCAAATTGCCGATAATATGTTAACCCTATTTGAGGCAAAACCACTGGTCCCAGCTTTCGTGTTAATAACGGTGTCGCTGAGTAATACGGCGGCGTGACAGCGAACCCGACAGGATGAGCTGGTGAAATTACACGTCTAAACAAATTATTACCATCCTTTTCTCTACGCGTCGTTCTTATTTTTGTTACTGTCCCTTTGCAATATTCCACCCTCTAAAAAATCGACGGTTCCCGCCACCTCACAACTTGAGATCAGCTTTTTTCTCTACACCAACATACGATGTGTATCACTAAAAGCGACAAATGTACACGATTATTTAATAATCTGATTCGAATATCGCCACAATAACGGACCAATGACTTAAAACTGCTATCAAACGTTCTTATACATTTATAACAACATTACAATTGTTACCTTGTGTGGCGATGTACTTCCTCGGAAACTTGTACCCCTGGAAGCGAAAGTTGAAACGAGAGCACGATGAAGAATTACACATCTTCACATGTACAACAGAGGATGCACAAACATGAAGGCTTGTTACTTTTTTTGTAGTTGTTTTCTTAAAAGAGAACTAAAAACAGTGCATGCAAGAAAGTTTACAGGAGGCACACATAGCGTGTATAGTAAGAGTTTGAAAATACCTCCGTGTGCTGAGTGATTTCTTAACGAATAGTTGGCCTCGAACGGGCAAAAAAGTGTAAATGCTACCTGAAACAGCTTCAGAACGGCAGCGAACCAAACAATGAGCCACAGCGGTAAACGTAAAGCGCGTATAAACTTTCCTTGTTTTTTAGGCTGTTACGGCGTACTTTAGTGTGCGTAGGCAGGTGGTAAACAGTGAGCACTTGCAAGCAGAATAC
This sequence comes from Haemaphysalis longicornis, assembly GCA_013339765.2. Lineage (NCBI taxonomy): Eukaryota > Metazoa > Arthropoda > Arachnida > Ixodida > Ixodidae > Haemaphysalis > Haemaphysalis longicornis. The sequence continues at coordinate 55,521,894 of CM023451.1, read as the reverse complement.
GCTGACCGCGAGAAAATTCCAGTCGAACAAGAATTGAGTGAGCATCCAACAAAGGAAGATATCGTTAGGAAAATGCCACATTCGAAATCAGTTTGACGTCCCTGCAGCCGTTGCTGTTGCCACTATGAATGGTACTTTGTCCTTCGACTTTCAAGCTCAACTCGTAAAGTCTTTCGACTTGCGCTGAAAAAGAATATAAAGCCAATCTATGTTCTACAAAGAATAAATTGGCAAATAGGCTTAACAAGTTGTGCTGCCTTACTTGGGATATACTTAAGCGGAAAGAATAATGACATTTTGACTTTCCGCAATAGAAAATCGCGTCCAGGTGATTAAGTGCGCGTACCACAGTCGTCCAAATATATCTGCCAGCTGCCTCGGCAATTCAGTGCAGATTCAGATAATGCGCTTTTTGCTAACTTTTGCAAATTGCTAAATTCGCAAAATGCGGGTTTTTTCGACATTTACGATGCACTCACCGGTACGTAGCTCGCGTTGATGTAGTCGGTGCCATCTCCAGCTGTCAGAGGAGAGAGTATCACTCTCGAATGGTCATCTGTATATTACAAAGGAAAGGTCATTACGTGTGTAAGTGTGGTACCCGAACATCATTTCTTTCATTATTTAAGGCGGTAACGCTCCGGAGCTCACTTGAGATGTGAGGAGCACCTTTCACAAGGGCAACAAACTAATGTAATAACCTAGGGATCTTTGATGTTCGATCTTTGAAGTTCTCCGAAATTTCCGTAAAATAGCGTTTTGCTTTTTTACCTCCATAAAAATACGGCCGCTCTTTCCGGATAGAACCCGCGTCTCCGGTGTCAGCAGCACAACGCCTTAGACAATCATCCACCGAGAGGTAGGTATACAGCTACCGAACTTTCTTTTGCAAGCACAACTGTATAATCAGTAATCCATCGTTTCACGAATACAAATGCATGTTTCAACTGTGACTCACTACATGCGCACGCATCCTCCTCTTGTACGGTGCGTCTACAAGTGAAACATTTGATTTTAACGAGCATGTTTAGGTGCGAGTGGTAGAAGCCACAACGAACAGTCAGCAAATAAGACTTCACCGCACGATAGTCGGGAGGACTGAGTAGGTGTGATCAAGAGCAGCTTCAACTGAAGCAGCTCATATGTTTGTCGCCGCTCGAATGCCTGAAGCACCATTGAATGATTAGTGGATATCCAAAATTTTCAGCCAATTTATTTCTCACAAAACAACATCAGCGTGAGGGTCGTTTGAAGCGAAATATATAGAAGTAAAATCTTGACAAGCTCCATGATAAAGCAGAAAAGATGTAAATAAAGCCGTACACGGGCATCCTTTCGTAGTAATTAGGGCTCAGATTTACTACAGCGGAAAAGCCTAGCTAACTTCACAGTTCATACGTGTCTCCTCGTTTTTTTCTTGCCATAACCAGCGTGTTTAGGCCAAACAAGTTTTTTACAGCTTTAAACAACCCGGGGATATGCCTGAAGAAAACTGGAGCTGTTTAGATGTCTCATGCAACGTTTCCGCATAGCAATAAGCATGCATAAAGGTGGCCTTACATGGAAGCACATGTTCTTCGCGATTCCTCGGTCTGTTTTCCAGTTTTGTGGCTACGTTCCAGGAACGCAGTTGTCCTTTTGGCATGATCTGAATTATAAACGGGGGCTTAGGAGGACATTTTATACCACAAACACTATACCACAGTGAATCCCGAATGAAGCGATATTTCCTCAAAACATCTAACTGGTAAGATACAGCACTCATGAGACCACGGTATCATTGAGGTAACAGGGATATTATTTTCGTTTGAAGTAATGTTTTTGACTGTAAATGATGCTATCTTTGACGAAGAGATCAGTTTACATGGAAGCATTTTATTGCCCGCATTCTTTAGGATGACTTGTGAAGTAATTAAAGAGCAATCATAAAGGAAAAATAAAAATTCTGCTCCCCTCAAAAAGGCAAGACTTGTGGTGATTGAAAAATACCAAGAAATACCACCAGCGGGGAAATGATTTAGGAATTCAGAGCACAGCAGTGCCTGTTTTGAGTAATCCGACGTCGCCTCATGGCTGTAAAAAGCAAACCTTCTGCCCATTTTATTTGGGTAAAAGATACTCGTTCAGGCAAACTGAACGCTTAATGTTTATGCGACCCTAGCAAAGAGAGCCCACGCCGAATGATAGCGGCGAAATCACGTCGCTGGTCAACGCAAAAAAGCGTATGCAGCGCCGCACTAGTGTAGCAACATGTATTAGGTTGTTTGATTTGTCGTCGCTAAACCTCAGCTTTTTTGTTGTTTTTTGTCAACGCATAGTGTATACGCTGGCTTGCGTTGAACCACACTATTTTGACCATAGATTGTATGTTTAAAAATGTTTGTTAGTTATGGTGCTGTTGACGCAAGTACACAATATCCACATGTTGGTTTTGATTACGTCAAGGAGAAAATTTTATAAAAACACTATAGCGTGAACCTTGATCGCATTTAATTGTTTTATGCCTAGAAAAATTTATCAGAAAGAAAGATTGGCTGTTTTGTACAGGCAATAAAGATTAATTAGGGTAATAAGGAAGCCAAGTTCCTCAAAGCTTTATATCCATTGACGCTGCCGGGCTAAGGTAGCTTCAACACAGACCGAAGTGGTGAGGGTCATGGGTATAATTTTGAGAGCACAGTCACAAGTACAGGGAATCACGCAGCCAGGCAGCTAGATACAAACCATAAATTCGTGTGAAAATTACGATGTTCTCAGTAGCATACTTGAGGCGACATATTTTTAGCAGTTGAAAAATAAAGTATGGTTTAGTTGACTTTAATTTTACGCATAGAATTTCTTGTTCCGGAAGCCTACAAATTGTGGTTCAAGAAAGTTGTAGCAGCGGCGGGGCGACTAGGTGTGATTCTAAGACCCTCTAGGTGCATCTTCAATACAGGGATTGGCGCAATGTTAGCGTGATATAGACATTTTTCAGGCAGTTCTTTTAATAAAACCAGGTTCAACATTCTTGTTCTTTCTCCTATCTTGGTGGTTTCCCAATTAGTGACCTGAAGGTCAAGCCAGCAGAAAAAAACACAATAAAAAACAGATATCAGATATCTTCCCTGAGGCGGGTACATTTCCAAAGGAATACAGAACTCTCAGGCAGCTTTGAATTCTATTCAACAAGGTTGTGCTACCCGACCACAGAAGTGCACCGGTAGCACGTTGAAGCCTACCTGTTGCCAATTGTGGTTCTAGGATTAATACCTCTGCCCGCCCGCAACTCATTTGATAGAAGGTAAAGAAACGTGAACCGTCTACGTCTCTACATTCATCGACAATGATGACGTCATAGGTTAAGATTTCTAGATTCCTTCAAATTACATATAAATTCTCACCTACTCTGATGAATTATCACACTTTGCCAGGAGCCACGCACGAGTAGTTGCCACGCATAGTAATAACATATAAACATATACTTTCGATCTAAAGAGAGCCTAACGTTTATGTACGACTTCAACCTTTGCTTTAGAAAACCTGTATAAAACGTCGCAGCAAGCCTTGCTCTTCAGGCAGTCTTAGCGCACCTTAGTTTGCATTTGCGGGGCTGCAAAAAACATAAAAACGTTTCTGAGGTTTTAAAACAGCTGCAGACTTTTAAACGAGTTGTCAATTTCTTTAAATATTTCAAATAAAGGCTTCTGTATTGCTGTAAGTTATGCTTTTCAAAATCACAGAAATTCCGTAGCAACCATCATCCTACAGACCATCTTAAGTCTGCTCATTTGGTATATATGGGGCCTTGAAAGCTAAAACACGTGAAAACGGTTTGCACTATACCCGAGAGTATTCTGCTAAGCCATCTTAGGAAACACCATTATGTGAATAGTTCCTGCAAACAATATCATACTCGACCAGCAGCCCTTCACTTTTATAAGATGTAAGTGCAACAGGTTCCGCCGCCTGTGAAGAGTTAAGCAAGGGCAATAGGCGGGAGAATTTTAATCTAAAGAGGTACCAAGAAACATCAGCGAAACAATAATTTGTTTTGTTAAACCTCTTTTTAGACTATGCATGGTTTTGCTTCCATCGAACAACCCACTCTGACAACAACCTAGAAGCGCTCTATCTCTCCGTCCGTACAAACCAGGAATTCCTCTCGAAGAAAGACATCTGTCTGGCCCTGTGTTATGTGTTCTTGAAGGCGCTTTACAGACACTGGCACAAATGGGATGCATTGGTTTGGGACAACAGCCATGTCTATATATCCACTGCTCTCCATGGAAGGTACTCTGCGTGGATGTGACTCGCTGTTTCCCTTCACTGAAAAACAAATAAAAGTGCAATCTTGTACGTTTACCTACTTACACAGTTAGTCAGTATGTTGAACCAGGCAACCCGAACCAAAGACATTTGCTTACATCTTCATATTCAAATTTGTATATTAATTACAGTAAAAAAGCTGTGTCCAACTGAAGAGTGAACTGTTTTACAATGAGCGCGGAAGTCCACTGCGGAACTTGAGGTACTCGATAAAGTTGTGGCTGCGTGCGGTTGCGATTGAAAACAAAGGAACCAGTTTTTTGAACTAGGCAAAGGTTTGCTGCACCCCATTAAAATGCAGTCAAAGCTGCTTATTTCGGCGAAATTATTTATCTCAATTTATTCATTCCACAATACACTTGAGGACTAGCTTGAATGAATCCCGGAGCACTTTAGAAGGGGTACACAAAGGCAGCACTGAACAGAAAAATTACAAAATACCACGCATATATTTGCAAGTACAGTACTTCAGAATGTAAGCATCTTATAAAGCCCAGAAAAAGCGATGCACAGCTCAGCTTGTTGAACGCGAAAAGCAACTTTTGCAATACAACGTTGAATCAGCTGGGTGTGAGTTCACTCACAAAAAAAACTGTGAAGCGCGAAAACAGTCAACACAAAAAACAATAAAATTACACACTTAGGCACGACGAATGCTTTCGTTGTGACTACAGCTCAAGTCTTCCTCACAAGTTCATCAATTCCTACCGCACATGCATTACAGTCTGAAGTGGCCAAAGCCCTATCAATCGCTCAAACCCCAGCAGAGATCCTTATTACGGACTCTCAACAAGCATGCAGAAATTTCTTGAGCGGCTTCGTCTCAACCCCCGCCACACAAATTCCGACAGCATTGTCCTCCACAATACTGCGTAGGAAATATTTAGGCTCCAGCGCATGCCGACGCGGCGGCAACGAAGCTGCCCACCAGCATGCCCGAAATCGGGCACACTGGGCTAGTCAGGAGTTCGGCGAAGAGTGGCGTATCGATCCCCTCTTGTCCTAGATGGAAATCACGCAGCACTAGCGCCTGCAGCGAACAATGTGCCCACCTCCACACAAAAACCTCACAAAATAACAAGAACACCACCTTCGAGGCCCGAAAAGAATACCCCCTCCCTGCCCTTCCCCTTCCCTGACCACTGAGAGAGAGAACTGTTCAGCTCGGCCCTTGATGACCATCTTTGGCTGGTTAAAAGAGCCCTTGAACCGGACGGTCTCCAGAGGCCCTGGGATAAGCACTCTTCCACAATGCGAGCTTCTTCCTAAGGACGTGTATTCCTCCTTCTTCTCCTTCTTCGATACGCTATTTTGTTAGCATAGCAAGAAGTTTGAGCTAAAATCACCACAATATAGAGTTTGTTTTATATCCGTTTTTTTTAAATGCACCTTATACAGGTTACTCAAGGTTATGTGTATCACCGTTTAGTTTTGTAGCACGAAAACACAAATGCGAAGAAGAAATTTCTGCTAAGGAGCCGAACGAGAGGCTGAAAAAAATTACAGCTTGAAAAATTGAAACCCCAAAATTTTTCAAGCCGCAATGGTCGAAAACAGTACTGGCCCGTTTTCATTAGGTAGCCGTGGCCACTTCACGGACGTTAAATAGAATTTGTGCCGCAAAAATTGAGCTCGTCAAACGAACAGGGTTCTTGCGCAGCCTAAAAAGGGCTTCTGTGCAATGCAGCATTTGTTTGGTGTATGCACGTTTGCTACCCCAGCACCGATTTACAAATCCTCACAAGTTTCGTAATAAAACACAAAAGATGTAAGCAAAGTGGTATATGCACATTGTTCCGTAGTAATTAGAGCTACGATTTAGTGGAAGCATGAATGTCTTGCTAGCTTCACAGTTGAGACGTGTCCACTTGTTTTTTTGCTTACCCTATTCAGTGTGTTGAGCCAAAACAAGTCTTTCAGGTTTAAACAACACGGGGATATGCCCGAAGAAAACTGGGGCAGTTTGTATGCTTATGAAACGTACCGCATAGCAATTACCATTAATGAAGGTGGCCTTACATGGAAGCACATGTTCTTCCTGATTCTTCCGCTTGTTTTGCAGTTTTCTGAATATGTTCCAGGAATGCAGTTGTCCTTTTGGCATGGTCTGAATTATAAACCAGTGCTTTAGAGGAGATTTTGTACCACCAACACAAAAACAACAACAGTAAATCACGAAAGAACAGATACTTGTTAACACATCTCACTGGTGAAATGGGGACGTGCAACTTGATAACTTTAGCCTTATGAGCACACGATAGCATTGATATAACACAGAATGTTTTTTGTTCGGAGTAAGGTTTTGCCTGTGAATGATGCTAGCATGGACAAGGGGGTTAGGTTTACATAGACACATTTTAGTTCCCGCATTCTTTACGATGACTTGGAAGCAATTAACGAGCAGTGTTAAAGGAAAATCAGAATTCAATTCCACTAAAAAAAGCAAAACATGTGGCGACTGAAAAACGCCAAAAAATACCACCAGCGAGAAAATGTTTTAGGAATTCAGTGGAGAGACGTGCCTTTTTGAGCAACCCGGGATCGTCTCCTTGCTGCAAACGGCAAAGTTCTCCCCATCTTATTTGGCTAAAAGATGACTGGTTCAGGAAAGTGAACGCTTAATATGTATACCACAGTAGCACAGAGGGCACAGTCAGAATGATAGCGGCGAAGACGGCGAACCCTAATCATAAATAAAACGTCGCTGCTCAAAATAAACAGCGTTCGCAGAGCCGCGCAAGCGTTCAAACACGTATTAAATAATGTGCCGTCGCTAAACATCGAATATTTTTTGTATTTTTCTCATCGCATATTGTATAGGCTGACGCGCGTTGAAGAGCGCTGTTTCGACGTTAAATATCATGTTTACAATTGTTTGTTAGTCATGGTGCAGTTGAGGACAGTTCACAGTACGCACATGTTTGTGTTGGTTAAGTCAAGGGGAAAAATTCTGAAAAACACTAAAGCGTGAACCTTGCTTGTATTTCATTGTTTTGTGCGGAGAAAAACTTCTCAGATTTTAAAAGTTTGCTGTTTTATACAGCCGATAAATACCATTTACGTAAATAAGAAAACCAATTTACGTGAAGCTTTATATCCACTGACGCCGCCGACTAAGCTAGCTTCAACCCACACCGAAGTGTAGAGGGTCATGGGTAAACTTTCAAGAGCAAAGTCACAAGAATGGGGGAATCACGCAGCCAGGCAGATAGATACAAACCACGGTTGCGGCGAAATATGTTTAGGAGTTGAAAAATAAAATGTGGTTTAGTTGGCTTCAATTTTACGCACGGCATTTATTGTTGGAAAAGCTCACAAAGTTGTGGTTTAAGAAAGTTCCAGCATCTGCGGTGCGACTGGTTCGAATCCTAAGGCCCTCTTGTTGCATCTTCAGTACAGGGACTTCACTAATGTTAGCGTGATATATTCATTCTTTCAAGTAGTCCTTTTTAATAAACAAGGATAAACGTTGTTATTTTTCGGCAAGCCAATGGCTCCCCGAGTACTGACGGGAAAATGAAGCCAGCAAAAAAATCGACTAAAACAGCCATCAGATATCTTCTCTCAGGTAGGTACATTTCTTAAGGAATACCGAACTGCAGGGCTGCTTTGGCGTCTTTTCAACGAGGTAGTACCTCAACTTGCAAAGAACGGAAGCGCACCGGTTGCAGGCACAAGCCTACTTATTGCCAAGTGTGGTTCTAGAAGTATAACCTCTGCCCGCCCGCGACGGAATTGATAGAAGTTATAGAAACGTAAGCCATCTACATCTCTACATTTATCGACGATGATGACGGCATGGGTTAAGTTTTCTAGGAGTGACCGTTATTATTCTTCAAATCGTGCATGAATTCACACGCACCGTGATAAATTATCAAACTTTCCGAGAAGTACGCACAAATAGTTATCACGCTTTAAGAACTAGAGATAACGATTTATTTCGATCTAAATACAGCTAAAGGCCTAAGTAACGCTCCAACCTATGCTTTACAAAATCAGGTTAAAACTTCGCAGAAAGCCATGCTTCACAGGCAGTCTTAGCGCAGCTGAGTTTGCATTTCTCGGGCTGCAAAAGCATACAGCCGTTTTTATTGGTCTTCAAACAGCTGCAGGGGTTTGAATGAGTGTCCATTCTTAAGAGAAAACATAATGCGTCAGGAATTTTTCGGGCAAGATTTCAAATAATACCATCTGTATTGCTGAACTTATGCTTTTCAAAATCTTAATGAAACTCCATAGCAACCATCATCCCAAAGACAGTCATAACTCTGCTCAGTTGGCATATAACGGCTCTTGCAAGCGAAAACACATGAAAACAGTTTGCACCAGTCTTGGTAGTATTCTTCCGTTCAGCCACCTTAGGAAACATAACATGATGTGAATAGTACCTGCGAACAATACCACACTCGACCAGTAGCCCTTCACCTTTATGCGATGTACATACAGCATGTGCCGCCGCCTGTGAAGAGTCCATCATCATCTTCATCATCATCATCACCAGAATATCTATGCCCAGACCAGGGCGAAGGCCTCTCCGAATAATCTCTAAATATCCCGGTGATGTGCTAACTGCGACCAATTTATCCCCGTAAACTCCTAAACCTTTTGATCTCATCTGCCCATCTAACTTTCTGCCGCCGGCTACCACTATTGCCTTCTTTAGGGACCCACTGCGTCACCCTTAATGACCAACAGTTATCTTGCCTTCGCATTACAAGCCTTGCTCACGTCCATTTCTTCTTAATTTCTACTAATATGTCCTTACCACGTGTTTGTTTCCTGTCCCTCTGCGCTCTCTTCTTGCCCCTTAATTTTACACCTATCATCTTCTGTTCCAATGCTCACTGAGTCGTCCTCAATTGAAGTTGAACCCTCTTAGTAGGCCTCCATATTTTTGCTCCGTAGGTGAGTACCGCTAAGATGCAGCTGTCATGCACTTTATTCTTCAGGGGAAATGGTAGGCTGCCATTCATAATCTCAGAATTCCTGGCAAATACACTCCACCCCCTTTTTATTCTTCTGATAATCTCTGCCTCGTGGTTTGAATGCAGGCACACAACGTCGCCTAACTAGATATGTTCGCTTACCTCTTCCACTGCCTCGCCACCTGTCTCAAACGGCTGTGCTGTCCCGAGGTAATTGATGATTACTTTAGTTTTCTGCATTTTGTTTTCAGGCACACGGTTCTACTTATTTTGACCAGTGCGGGAAGCATGCTTTGCAATTCGTCCTCCGAGTTACTTAGCAAGGCAACGTCATCAGCAAATCTGAGGTTACTGAGATATTCTCCATTAACCTTTACTCCCACCTGTTCCCAATACAATGATCTGTATACTTCTTGTAAACATGCTGTGAATAACTTTGCAAAGATTGTGTCTCCTCGTCTGACGCCCTACCTTATAGATATTTTACTGCTCTCCTTATGGAGGATGATGTTAGCTGTGCGCCTATTCTAAATATCCTCTAGTATTCTTACACAATGCTCGCGTACACCCTGGTTCCGTAATGCCTGAATGGCTGCTTAGGTTCCGACGAGTCAAATGCGTTCTCAAAATCTATGAAGACCATATATATGGGCTCAGTATACTCTGCGCACCTCTCTCTCAGCTGATTGATTGTGTGAATATGGTTCATTGTTGAATAGCCTTTATGAATCCCTGCTTGTTCTTTAGATTGACTGAAATCAAAGATGGCAGAATTCGGTTAGCGATTACCTTGGTAAGTACCTTGTAGACGACTGGCAGTAATCTGATCTGCCTGTAATTTTTCAAGTCCTTCGTGTCAACTTTCTTATGGATAAAGATGCTGTTCCCGTTCTTCAA